>JACCIB010000288.1:0-201028 GCA_018906965.1 Philotrypesis tridentata
ATTCTAAATCTCCCTTTCCACGTTATTTCAATACCTGCAAGTTCTCGCCACTTTAATTCCTTTTTTGCACGTTTCGCATTTTCCGTGTGTTTCTTGTTTGCGAACCCTTTCTTACCAAAAGGAAGCTCTAGGTTGCTGATATGCAGATACCCTCCTTCGTTGTCTCTTGGTCTGTCCATTTCCGTACCATATCCTTCGTTAGGTCGTCCCTCCAAAATGGAGCTCTTGGTAGATTATGGATGGCTGTCCGTACTCCTATAGTTAACTCCTCCATTCCTATGAGATCCAGTATTTGAACCACGTTGCTGCATGGAAATCCTGCAATGAGCGGACTAGTTGGTTTTTCTCATGATGTCTTGCCAGACGGATTGCTGCTGATGACCCTTCCGCCCTTATAACAGATTGACACGCGAAACAGCATATTCCGTCACGTGTCCCCGTGTAAAAATATCCTTCCTCCGCCAATTCCGTAACAGTACCATATTTTACTCTCCAGTTCATTTTCAAATAAGACGAATTTCTCTTAGAAGCTGTATGCGATAAGTATTTCTTATATGATTGACCCATGGTCGCGGTACATACTCTTTTTCTCCTATCTCTCGATGTTGCATTTGTTGGAGCGCCTTCCTGTTGTTTTTTCGTTGCTCCAAGACTTTACGATTTCCCATTTGTATTTGGAAATGTACTCTCTTTATTGTCTGTCGAAAGTATTCACTATGGTTATACAGAATAGATGCTATTTGTTCAATGCCATTTTTGGGTGAACTTCGCTTTCGCTGTTGTAGCCTCAGACAGTAACTCATTATTGTATTCATGTTTTGTTGCCTCATCTGTCTCTTTTCTTCATTTTCTCTCTGTACCCCGTATAAGTCTTCTAAATACCTGCAGCAATCACACAGTCTGCAGAGATCATAGTCCTCTTTAGCTCCCTGTTTGGTGCAACAATCCAGGCACTCCGTTGGTCTTATAGTAAAATTGCGAAATAACATGTTTAGGTCAAACATGTCGACGGCATTCTCCTCATCATAACACTTCCAAATGTCGCCATTCTTCTCAAAGAATAATCGATTCAAGTCGAACAGATCTCGGTCGTCCCATAGTTCGATGTCCTGACTAATCTTCCAATAGCCATCATTTATGGCTCTACTGAGCATTTCTCTATCGTGCCTTCTCCAGAAAGCATTTATCTCGATCCTGCTTGTCACGTCTTCTCGTATCCTGTCGTCGTCCCACCATTTTCTCCATGTTTTTAATGAGCAGTTTTTTACTTCTTCTCGATTGCATTCGCTCTCCTTCCGGCCTTTCGTTGTCCAATATATGCCATGGAAACGTTGTATCAGCAATTCCACGTATTGTTTGCTTTCCATGCTGTTTCTCTCCTGATACCTGGAGTAATATATGAGATTTTTAACATTTGTAATGGAAAAATTGTATATTATAAACTCTTAATCTTGCGATGATTCAACATGCAAAATACGGAGTCGATTGGCATTAACGGTTTTTATTTTTCTATTTTTCATGCGTATTTTAATGTTGCGCTGTCCATTGAAAACGTCCAGCACGGTGTATGGCCCTTCGTATTGATCTCCCAATTTGTATTGTTTGCCTCCTTTCAACAGCCACACATTGTCGCCTATTCTAAACTCTTGCGGATTTACTTTGCGGTCATAGTAATATTTGGACTTTATTTTTTGAATCAAACAATTTTTCTCTGGCAATTCGTTGCAAATCATATAACTTTTGATTCAGATTTGTAACATAATCATTGTAAGTTGGGGGTTGATCCTCCTTCTCTAGCGGATCACTCGAGGGTAGTCGTGCCATTCTTCCAAATACTAATTCATAGGGAGTGAAAGAATGACCCTCATGTGGAACGGTGTTGTAGCATAAAGTTGCGAGTTCCAATAACTCGTCCCAGGATTCATTGATCATAATGGTTTTTAAATATTCAGGTAACGCATGATGTGAGCGTTCCAGCGAACCATTAGCCTGTGGATGGTAGGCTGTCGTTTTCACTTGCTTAATCTTGAACTTTTTCGCAACTCTCTGCAATAATTTTGACATAAAGTTGCTCCCTTGATCGGTCAGAATCGTTACTGGGGCTCCAAAAATGCATATGAATCTTCTGACAAATGCATCGGCTACTGATGTTGCTGTTGCATCTTTCAAAGGTATTGCCATACAATATTTTGAAAAATTACACTGTATTGTCAATATATTGTTGTGGCCATTTTCTGTTACTGGAAATGGTCCAACAATGTCGAGACTTACTTTCTCCATAGGTGAGTGTGGAGTATCAGTGATTTGCATGGGTTGTTTTGTTTTAACCCTTACCAATTTCTTCACTTGACACGTGACACAGGTACGTATGAAATTTTGCACGTCCTCCTTGAGATTTTCCCAAAAATATCGCTGTTTAATTCGTCGATATGTTTTGGTGATTCCTCGATGTCCTCCTACAGCGGTGCAATGCATTTCTTTAATGATTTTGCTTCGATCTTGCTCTTCGATGTATTTGATTATACCCAGGCAGATTATGACCTTTATTTGCACATTCTCTAGAGCCTTACGCATTAGTTGTACTATTTCCTTCCATTCTACGTTTTCAACGTTAGGGCTTTTTGCTATACTCACGGAACGTAATCCCTTTTTTATTATCAATGCCTTTAATACTTCAAAGGTATCAATCAAATTCTTTTGAATTTCTGTAGTGCTTGCGGATGTTGTGCTCCTTATTACTGCTGCGAAAAGTTGCCGATTATTTCTTGTAGTGCACTTGATTTCACCTGGCTCTAGGTTTGCAAATTTTTGTAAAAATTTTCTTGATGATAATTGCTCCGCTCCTGCGTCGCACGGATTACCTTGAGTATCGATAAAATATATGTAATTGTCTTTTCGCATGTATAGTTGTTCTCTGCATTCCACAAATTTCTCTTCTCTTCGTACTTCGTGATCACTCCGCTCCCTTATTTCATCTTCATTGCAAAAGGTGTCCTCGAGTACAGGTTCACTTCTCTTTTCGCCTGATAGTGGTGAACTTTCATTCTCGTCAACATTTTCATTGTCATTTTCTTGCCCAATAGTTGCTTCGGGTAACGGTGGCAATCGATTCACCTCATCTGTTTTTGTTAATTTTTCTTGGTTTATTTACTTCTCGTGATCGATTTGCCCTCTTCGGTCTTTTGTCCCTGTAATTAGGAACTGGTATTTTTCCCGCCCTCGTACGGGTTTGTACTGCTAAGACTAGCTTCTCGTCGATCTCCTCTTCCTCGGGCTTGTCGTTGGTAACTGGATTTCGTGAGAGAGCATCTGCATTAGTATTGTTTTTACCGCTTTTGTATACGATGTCATAGTCATATGCGTTCAATTTTATACGCCATCTGCTTACCTTTGTTGTTAAATCCGTTGATTTCTTAAACCACACTAACGGTTTACAATCTGTTACAATTGTAAAATGTCGACCTAATAAATATAGTCGAAATTGAGATACCGCGTAGAGAATAGCTAGCGCTTCTCTCGAATAAGAATCGCATCGGCTCTCGGTATCGGATAACACTCGGGACACATAGGCTATAGGTCGATCCTTTCCTATGTCCCCTTGACTCAAGATGGCGCCAATTGCGTGTAAACTGGCATCAGTTGTAACAACAAAAGGTTTTGAAAAATCAGCAATTTGCAATATTGGCTTTTCGCAAAGTTTGTTTTTCAAAATTTCAAAAGCCTTTTCGGTCTCGTCTGATCATTGAAAACCCGATTCTTTTCTTAAAAGAGTGCTTAAGGGTCTTGCGATGTTCGAAAAGCCTTCGATAAATCGCCTATAATAATCCGCCAATCCCAAAAATTCGCGTATATTTTTCTGCGTTTTGGGTCGCGGAAAATTTTTGACCGCTTCAATTTTTCTCGGATCTGGGCGAGCTCCTTCTGGTGTTAGCAAATGCCCTAAATAAATCACTTTGGTTTGCAAAAATTTGCACTTGTCAGGCTGCATTTTAAGATTAGCGTCTCGCAACCTTTTCAAAAATTTTTCAAACTTTTCATTGTGTTCTTCAATTGTTTTTCCATAGATCACGGCGTCATCTAGGAATAGGAATATCTCACGACCTTGTAATCCTTTGAACACTAGCTCAACGGCTCTCTGGAACGTGGCAGGGCTATTGCAAAGGCCCATTGGGAGTTTGTTAAATTCAAATAACCCTTGCGGAGTGGTAAACGCTGTTTTATATCGGTCCGGTTCATGTAGGGGAATTTGAAAAAATCCCTGCGCCAAATCAAATACCGAAAAATATCGTGCTCCCTCCAACTGATCAATTATATCCAAAATATTCGGTAGAGGATATTTATCTTTAACCGTTTTGTCAATTTTCGGTAATCGACCACGAATCGATATCTCTTATTCCCTTTACTGTCAGGCGTCTTTGCGACTAAAAATGCTGGGGACGAAAAGGGCGAGTTCGAGGGGCGTATTATATCGCTTTCAAGTAGCTCGGTTACCTGCCGCTCGAGCTCCTCCTTTAATAGATGCGCCGGCCGGTACGGTTTCTCGTATATAGGTATATCGTCCGTAGTCTCAATTAATTTTTCAATCGGTTCTCGAGTTTCTTTCACCAAATGATCTAATTTCAATAATGATTTTAATTTCTCAATTCGAGTACTCTCATGGTTTTCGGGATTGTTGCATAATTCAATCTTAAACATAGACTTGTCCATCCCCTTTGGCATCTCGGCAGAATAATAATCTTTCCCTGAAATTTCCATATAATTGAAGCAAAGGTTATCCATATGACTTTTTTCAATATAATTTTTAATAAAATAACAATTATCCGCTTTATCATCTTTACGATCCCCATATAAATGTTCAAATATTTCCGCTCCCACAAAATGTTTCTCCGTAATGTCGTTCGTCTCGTGTCCTTGAATCGTATCGTCAATTATGAGCTCATCAATTTCTCTATCTTTATCCGGAATTTCATCTTCGGATTTATTTTCACAAATTTCATTATCATTATCAATTTCATAATTTGCTACAATGGCCCTTTCATTTATTTCATCATTGTAGGTTTCATTTTCATCATAAATTTCATCATCAATTTCAGTATTATTCTTCATTGCAATTTCCGCATTTATTACAATTTCATTATTAGTCATGACTCTATCATTAATTATCATTTCGTTCTTAAATGCGCGCGTGCTTTCATTTGTCGACTTTCTCGTATTCAAAACATCATTTACTTGATCAATTTTCTCAAATTCTTCGCGAACCGTTTCTTTCGCGTTTTCAAAATTTTCATCTATCGGGCACATTCCCGAATTATTATTTCCCGTAATTTCATTTTGCTCATATTCAATCAATTCGTGCGTACGGCTTATCGAATGCTTCTCCCGATTCAAGTATACTCCCGCTCTTCGGTCTGTCTCGTCATAGTCCGTCCTCGGTTCCCCCTCCGCGGGGTTCCGCTCGGAGACCTTTCTCTTTTCGGTACCCCTCCCAGTCATCGCGCTCGAGCTCACGGCGTCCCGTTGCTCTGTAGACTCGATGGCTGCTCGATTTTTCATGAACGGAATTATTTGTCCATTTATTTCAATGTACTCTTCATTGAAATTTATTTTCGCATTACCTTTGCGAAAAAATTCATTACCCAAAATACCTGCTTCAATTATTGGGAAATTATCTTCCACCAAATGGAACTCTGTAATAATGTCATTAAAATCAATTGTTATTTTCCCGAGTGTACCGATGTGTACTCTCGCTTGTCAATTTTAACATAGGGCGCTACCTCCGACTCACGCACTAGGTTAATTGCCGCGCCGGTATCCAACATGAATACTAGTGGCCTTCGAAAACCTCCGGCATCGATCTTAATCGTTGGGGATGCGCTTATTCGATTAAGATTTATTGACTCGATCCGGCAATAGGTATGGGCCCCTGTCGCGGAACTCCCGGGCGTCCTCCTGTATTTGACTCCCTCGGGGTGCCCTCCCGCGAAAGAGCACTCTCGTTTCCCTGCCCTTGATTGTTAGCGCGAGCTTCGCGTTGGCGCTTATAACAATCTCTTTGCATGTGGCCCGTTTTTCCGCAATAATAGCAATCTTTATTTAATTTATTATGGGGTAATCTTATATTAGGTTGGGCCCCCCTGGGTCCATATGAATTATTGCTTCTATTATTTTTGCTATTACCATTGTTAATATTATTATTGTCATTGTTGCTATTATTCGGCAAAAACTCCACCCGACGCCTGTTTTCGGCGTTCCAACCGTCGAAATTTCGATTATTTTTGTTATAATAATTCGGATTGTTATAAGGCCTTCCGCTCGATTGCGCTTGTTGTTGCATCATTTTTCGACAATTCATCATGACATGACCCGTCTTTCCACAAAAGTTACATACTATTATAGTGTAAGGCTCGATTGCATGTACTTTACACGTCTCCGGTACTTTCCCTTTCTCGTCCTCCGAGGGACTTTCGTCTTCGTTACCGCAGCCCGCGTATTCTCTCTCTATCTCTATCGCTTGTTCACGCGCTTCGTCTAGCGTCTCGTAGTCACCCATCCGACCTCGAATTTCCCACTTCACGCCGCGTTTAAAGAATTTAATGCAGTCTCTCTCTATTTCAGCTCGAAAACTTTTTTCGTTCTCCGCGTCATATCTCTCTTCCCGTAAAGCGGTTGGTAGTATTTCTTTTTGGATTTTTTTGATTTTATTGAAAAATGTAATTACCGACTCTCCTCTTTTTTGACGTTTCTTTGCTAATTCTCCCGTCCAATCATGATACGTTTTTGCCGAACCGTATATTTTTTCGAAAAAATTTATTACTTCTGTTATCGATTTGAAACTTTGACCGCGGCTACTCGTAAGTGCGTCTCCGTATAAACGCATTCGTATGAATTTGACTAATTCCGTTTCGCGCCCCGCCGGAACCATCTCTTTCGCTTCTCTACAACCGTCAAGAAATACATTTAATGAGATATTTTGCCCGTTATACCGCGGAATAATATCTAGAATATTCGAAATTGACATTCCTCTCATTCCGTCGGTTGTTATTTCGTTATCGGTATTTTCTAAGTTTTCACCTTTACACTCGTTCGTGGTATAATAAAGTATATTGCTATTTTCTAATGTAGGATTTGAGTTTGAGGATGACTCGATTTTACGTAAGTTTTGTGTGGTTGATGGATATTTGAAAAATTCAGTTATTCGGTCAACAACTCCTGTAATAAATTCTATTTCCCCGTACCCTGGGTTGTCTCTGAGAGTATTATTTACCTCTTCTATATTTTCGGGTTTTGAAAAATATTCTTTGACTTTTTCCGCTCCCACGAATTTACTTAAATGCGCTTTTATATCTTCAAACTCTTTTTCTTCGCTTATTACCGACTCATCTGTTTGTGCGCTTTGTAGGTATGAAACTAATTTTTTGTGACTTTCGCTCTTACTGACTATCGGAGTGCTCGCATCAAATTTTCTATTATTGAGTTTTCTGTCAAAAATTTCTTTGCTCTTTAGGAAACTTTCTCTTTTCAATCGTAATTGCTTTGTAGTCTTTGCATCTTTGTCACTATCGCTGTCGTCGTCGGTATCGTTCTTCTTTTCTCTGTATTTGTAGAATTGTTCTTGTGATTTTGGGAAATTGTCAAAGTCTTTCGGTTCTTCGATCGTGTACTTTTCGCAAGTTTCCGTAATTTCTTTCGCGAGTCCGTTTGCGTCTCCGATTAATCTTTGTACGGCTAAACTATCGTTTTCGTCAACTGTGTCTATATTTTCTCTAGTTTGTCTGAATCTATTGAGTATCGTTGAGTCTTCGTTTGAAATCTCCGGTTCGCGCCAATTGCTAAGCGCGTCCGCCTCTGACATTATTGGGAACCATCGCTCATGATCTCGTATTTCCCTATTCCATTTGCCGATGCATCAATTTAAAATTATATATATATGTTACGTCTGAACATGTATATACAATTTCTTAATTCGCAATGGTTCCAAGGGAAATAAATAAAAGACTCTGGTATACGTTATGTGAAATGTATATATGTATATATTTATTCATTCATTTACTAATCATGAATTTACAGTAATTGCCCCTTGCTTTGCGATCGTTGTACGATCGCATTACCGGGTGAGGGGTCGGAAAATACGAGACCAGTATAAAAATGAAAGACTCAGATATTTTAGGAAGAGAAAAAGTACCTTGCTATTCTCGGTGTGTTGTCTATGTAAGTGTATATCTATATATATATGTATATGTCGAAGTCGATGCTGGATGCTGCCGCTCCGTGATCTCCCGCTGTGAGGGTCTTCCTCTAGAGAGTATACGGCGCCGCCGCGTCTGGGCCTTTTTACAGGTATTCGGTCGGCCCGTTCTATGCTTCGTCTCTATCTCTCTCTCTCTCTCTCTCTCTCTTTCTCTTTTCTTTCCCGAGCGGAATGTCTTCTCTGTTCACTTAATTACGGAAAACTCGCGCACTACTGTTTTTCGTGTTTTCTGCGCGCGTTCAAAAGAATACAATTATACAGGTTCGCGTACTTGTCGACTATTCGTGTCTGCGTATATAGAGATCACGCACTTGCGGTCAATCGATCGTACTGATCAGTTTTCGGTCTGTGAACTTAGTGTCCGCGCCGCCGCTCGTCTTCTCTATTTAAGCAGGTAGGTGATTTTTGGCATTGGCCCTCTCACTTTCCGCTGCCATGCCTAATTACGTGACAATCGAAGGTTTTCTCGGCGCTTCTCTATCGATGATGACACTTGTTTACGCTTTTCCTCAATCTTCCACTCTCGATTTCCTCAAGGCGTCGGCCTTCCGCATCTGCGTATTACCTGCCCGTGTTGCGTACTGCATTAAGGGCAATTCCTATTCTCGAGGTTCCTTCGAGTTTTTCGGCTAGTGCGCAATAGTCGTGATTTTTCCTCGTTGTTGCGTATCTGTTCACGTGTTTGTATTTCTTTCGTAATGAAATTTGTTTATTTCATTACATTACTAAAGTATTTACTTAAGACATTACTTAAGTATTTATTTAAGTATTTACTTAAGAAATTACTCAAGTATTTATTTAAATAAATGTTTAAGTAACTACTGTAGTATTTACTTAAGAAATTTCTCAAGAAATTATTGAATAAATAACTTTAAAAAATTTTTTCGTAAATGTTTTTAAAGTAATTACTTGAGTATTTACTTTATCATTTACTTAAGTACTCGCTTAAGTTTTTACTTAATCAATGTCTGAAAACAACAAACGATATTCAATTGTTTGTAGTTTAAACATAGTTATTTTGATTAAATGTGCTCCAGTGATTTTTGAAGTTTTTGAACAAAGTATTGTCAGGTCCATTCGTTTTTAATTTTAGCGCATCTTCCAAAACAGCTCCCAAAAGAAGCTCAGAAATGTGATGACGGCATGCAAAATATAACAACTGCTTTTGAAGTAAATTTTCTAGCAAAACGCAAGCTCCAGTATGGATACCTGTGTTTGCAGCTGTTGTATCAAAGCATATGTCGCCAACACGATCTTCGAGGTTCCATTCTTGTAGCAACTCAAAGATGGCTTCTGCGTTTGCTTTCCCGGTTCCTTTGGGTAGCTTGCGAACACCTAGCAGTGTATCAGTTCCCAATCCTGATACGATAACTGGTAAATAATGGGATTTTTTATTGAAAACTTCTGGATCCGGAAAATCTTTTCCATCCCACTGGACAATCACACATGAGCTAATATTTATATTTTCTTTGATAATATCAGCCTTAATGATTCGGGGCTCAAAATCACGTCGTCTAATTTTATCTTGAGCCCTTGTACAATAGCAGATATAACTGATTTTAGCACAATCTAAGCTTAACGTCCAATCTTCAGACATAATTTTGATTTTTTTTTTTGCTTTCTTTTTGAACCAATTGAACATTCAAAATCGCTGTCCTCATCATCATCAATGCTGATTAAAAATTGAATGTCTTCATCTTCATACATAATATAATCGCTGAGATTTGACGTCGAACCTGAAAAATATGTAGAATTTTTTAAAACATTTTTTTAGATTTTGGCAAATAATTTTTTATTTCTTATTTCTTATTTCTTATTTATATAATTAAACTTATGGCTTTCGGTAGGTGCGTTTTCGTCAATATCTTCACTGTTTATATTTTCTAAAACATCAGCTGAATCAATGAAGACTGGCAAGTAGCCCACACGACCCTTTTCTCGTTGAGATAATAAAAAATTCTTATCATTTTCATACTGCATAACCTCCAATGCTTCCGTATGTGCAATGTCGAATAAATTATTCAAACTATCCGCGAACGTTTGCTCCCTGGATCGTTGTTTCACACTTGCATTTTTTTTACCATACAACACTGGTAGATATTGTTTTTGATAAAATTTCTCGATGAGCAAAAGCACGTTATATTTGTGGCGTGTTTGAATGCCTGCTTCATTCCAAAACAGGATCATTTTATCGCAAAACAATGTTTGACGATTCACGCATTGTTTTTTTCAAGTTCTTGTGATAATATAGAAAACACGCTAAAACTTGACGATTAGAGGGTAATTTATTCTCTCTAATTTCACTTTTTGCACCCAGAATCCATTTTCGCTCTACACGAGACATGATCGTCGATGAAATTTACACTTCAAACGTTAGTCTCAGACTAAATTCAGAAGGAAAAATAGCTGAAAGTGTCTCGTTGAATTTGTACCTAGTGAACAGATTTACAGACTTACCTACGCTTTTGCAGCGAACTAAATCAATATTATAAATTCCTGAAATAATTTATAATTTTTCGGAGAAAGTTGAAGCATTATTTGGCAACACAAAGTGCTCAAAAATGCGGTACTACTGTCCACTACGATAATAAATCCAGAGTAAGCTGTTCCGCAAAAATCTGCTAGGAAATCTGCAACTGCAAGCTATTTGTCTTCCTTGCGCTCACGTGCTCTTTCTTTCTCTCTGCGGCCCTGTCTCTCTCTCTCTCTCTCTCTCTCTCTCTCTCTCTCTCTACAGCCCTGCAACTTTTCTACATCTGCAACTGCAAGCTGTCTTCCTTGCGCTTACGCGCTCTTTCCTTCTCTCTGCGGCCCTCTCTCTACCTTTCTATCTCTCTCTCTCTCTCTCTCTCTCTCTGCGTCTCTCTACGGCCCTCTCTCTTTCTGCGTTTATCTTTTGCCTATGCATCTCTCTCTTTCTTCTTTTTCTCATACTCTTGAAATATTACATTTGTATTTATACTTATGTCACATTTTACCTCAAGGCGAGAATTTCGATAAATATGAATAAATCATCAAGTATAACTAAGAAAAAAACACTTGTTTTCTGCTCGTCTATAAAATATAGGTTTTTGTAGAAAAAAATTTGAAAAAAATACTAGTATTAGTTTTAGGCCTATCCCTATCGGATAGAGGGTAAAGGTGTAGAATAAAAAATTGATGCGTCTCTTCGAGCCAAGTTGTTTATTTTAAAAAATGCCAAACGTTTCGGGATATTTTTATCCCCTCTTCAGTGGCTGTATAACGTTAAATTACAAGGTTTTATTACAATAATAATATGAAAATAAGTGAAATTGAAAATTGTACATATAGACATAGTTACCTAATTTGCAAAACAACTTCCGTGTTTTTACATTATTAGGAACGGACCAGTAAAAAGGATAAATCGCATATGGCGCTATAAATATAAATTTAAATTTTAAACCAAAGTTTACAGAAGAAATATTACAAAATTTTTTAAATAATAATTTACGGCCTAGGACTCGAGAATTTTATTTAACAGAACGATTCCCCGGTGCCAAGGTGGTAATGCGGCACCGATCGAGGCAAGATGTCAACTAATGTCTCTACAAAAATCGGGCAATATATATTCCGCAATACATACATTAGATGTACTAATACTTAGAAATGTTATTATAATGCAAACCGCATCAGCGACGGATACCTCGAGCTTCATCCATATACCAAGAACGAATAACACATTGGAGGTGGCACGTTAATACTCAAGTAGCAGGACGGAGGGCCCGCGCCGCAACGTAAGAAACGCTCCTGCCATGACTATATGACTATATAGTATACAGTATGGACGGAGCGTTGCCACGGCAACCCGGTCTCTCCGACCTCCCACTGGGCTGTTCCGCTCCGGCTCGCCAGCCAATCACTATTGAACATGTGTTGGCTGAGTTGAAGAGAGCGCGAAGCGGTATGCCACCTCTCACTGTATACTAAGATCCTGATACAGTCCGCTCGCCACCGAGCCTCCGCAATTACATTATTTACAATTAAAATTTATTCGGACTATTTTTTAGGTTTGATATAACATTTTTATAACTCGCTTTGAGGCGGCACGTATCCTCAGCCCTATTAAGTGTGCCATCGAAAAACTGAATGTGTAGCATTTCTGAGAACCGTCTGCGGAACATAGACGGTTCTCTATCTATTATTTTAATATTGTTAAAATCGAAATTGTGTCCTGTTTCCAATGCATGTACCGCGAGAGGGGAGTTAAGATCCCTTTTCTCTATATATCTTTTATGTTCGTATTGCCTAGCTTTTAACGGTCGATACGTTTCTCCGATGTACGTAGATTCGCAATCGGAGCAATCGATTTTATATACAACATTTCTCGTATCTCCCACAGCAGTAGGATCTTTGCCAAGTTTTATAAATTTGTTGAACTTATCAGTAACACTATTAATCAAACTCATTTTCAAAACCGACTTTAATTTTTCGTTAAACCCTTCATAGTAAGGGAACACCGCATATCCTTTTCTAGAGTTAGAATTATTGTTTTGTGAGTGTGCATTACTTTCAACTACCCCTTCTAACGAGGCCCTTGAAAGGCTCAGGTTGCGAGCAATCCGTTTTTTACTAAATTTTTCTATAAAATCTGGAGGATAGTCATTAGCTATGAGAATTTTTTTCGCTTTTTCGATATTTTCACAGTGAAACCGCGGATCGGACAACAATATCGCCCTATCAAATAAATTGTACATTATTGCTATCTTCTGGTTTTTTGGGTGGTGAGAGAAATAATTTATGTATCTAGATGACGCTGTATTTTTTTGAAACCAATTCGTAAAAATATGACCACTTGAATCATGAATAATAGAGATATCGAGAAAATTTATACTATTATTGACTTCAATTTCATGAGTAAATTGAAGGGAGTTATTATAGCTATTAAATATAGATAACACAAATTCAATCTTATCTCTATCCAAAACTAAAAGACAGTCATCCACGTATCTGTAAAAAAGTCGAACGCTAGATTATGCAATGCCCAGACAATGGTAAAGGTATCAAAATTGACCCCCTCGATCATTTTGAGGCACCCTAATATATATATATATATAGTCCGGAAGTCCTGTAATTTTGTCGGCCACTTTCTTCTAGACTTAGTTTTATTGTCGAAATATGTTAGTCATAACCTACTGAAAGTAACCCTAAGTTTTCGACTTCGGACTTGATCGGGAACATTGTTATTATTCAAAAAAGCATTTTTTTCAGTTTTTCGCGAATAATTCTTTTGCTACTCATTTTATGCAAAAAAAAGTAGGGGTAAAAGTTCTTCAGAATTAAATTTCCAATAAGAAACGTATATTCCCGAATGCAAAACTAACTTTTTTCATCGTTAAGTTGTTAAACAAAAAAATTTTTTTTTTCGATTTTTGATATTGTCACAGTTTTTCCAAAAAAAGATTATTGACATCAGATAAGCTCTTAAATATGACATTTAGTATGTACAACGTAATGATCGGTGTCCGATCTCGATATTTTGAAATGGTGTCTTATTGCAAAATTATTTACCCTAAAATTTCAAATTCATTTCAAAATTGCCCATGGAACGATAACCGGATCCGACCAACTTTAATCGACAGCTTATGACGTACTTAATAAACGCTAAAAAGAACTTTTTAAAAAATTAATATTTAACAATATTTTTAACAATAAATAGCTTTTATTTTCGCCAATTTTTAAGTTAGAGAAACACGGTAAAATGCATCTTAAAGTACGTAAAAACCCATGAATTTTCATATTAATTTTGTCAAGATCGGTCCTTTAGGAACCGAGATACGAATTTTTTTTCAATCGACGATTATGCCGAAACTACTTGATATTTTTTGTTGAAATTCAGCACAGTGCTTGTGTAAATGATACTTAAAATGATGACGTTCTACGTTCTACCCGATATCTCTAAATGCCTTAGTTCGTTTAAAACGACTGACGAATAACGCGAATTTAGCACGCGCGACCGCGCAACTCTCCGGCCGTGCGGCGCGGTGTTGGGGGGGGCCGCCGCGCGGCGGCGGACAGGATTCGTACACTATAGATGTTATTCGTTTATCTCGGCAACTAAAGCTGTTATTGAAATAAATTTTATTTTGATTTAACGTGTTTTTTCCTCAGCTTTAACCCCACGTAAACTAAATTGTCATCAGTGCAATGCGAACACCCGGAATTGTCATGTTTAAAAAAAATCCTTTTTCTGCTAAATATACAACATTTGCGCAACTTTCATATGCATATATTGAGCAAATAATTACTTTCATGTTTGTATGTGCATGATATATACGTGTAAAAGTTGTGATTATCTCTGAGCTACAGGAGGTCAAAGTTAGTAAAATCACGTTTGTTGCATTTTTTGCTGATTTTAAAAAATTCATTGCTTTCCAGGAAGCATTTTTAACAATAGACATGAATTCGAGTTTTTTAAGAAAATTTTGTCTAGTTTAAAAAAAATACTTTAAATGTAAAATATATATGTTGCAACCATGTTATAATACATTTATGCCTTAACAGTAGCAAAAGTGAAAATTCGCTCCGGATTACGACTACTAAAAAATTTCTGAAGATACCTTTTTTCAGTACAAAAATGCCTGAAAAACTGCTAGAACAAGATGGAGCTACTCTTAGCAGCTAAAAATAAAAAATTCACTTGTCAAAATCAAAAAATTAGATTTCCTATCTGGAAAAAAATATATTTAAAATAGTAAAAAAAATTCTAAGACAAAATCTTTTCTTAAGATGATTCTTAATTTCGAAAGGTTTCCAAGCTAAAAATCGATGAGAATGGAGAATTTTAATAGTAAATTTACTATTTATTAATTTAAATTAAAATTCTCCATTTATATATATATATATATATATATATATATATGTATAAATACATAAATCGGGTATTTTGAATGCGCCGAAAGTACCCGATTTATGTATTTACACATATATATATATATGTGTGTATACATATATCTTACTATATTGTATATAATAGTTGTTTTGAGCCGCGCTGGAATTTGGCCCCCCCCCCTCGCCCCCCTCAAAAGAACCAAGAAATGCTTCAAAAGTTTGGTTATTTGTATGAAGTTGCCCCCCCCTTCGTCTCCCCTCGTCACCACTCGCCTTTCCTCGTCCTCCCTCGTCGCCCCCTCATTTGATCCCCTCTCCGCACCCCCTCAGCGCCCCCTCAGAAGAAGGTGCTAGGTAGATAGTCAGCTTGATGGGTCGAGGAGTGTAATAACTGCAGTAATAAGTGGATGGTGTAGGGATAGGTTCAGTAATGGTCGCGATTGAAGTCATAAGTGAAAGGTTTGGTTGTGAAAGTTATGGTTACTTCATAAGGGGAATGTGTAGATTATAATTGAAGTAGGAAGACATGATCAGAGATAGTGATAAGCGTAGTCAGAAAGTCATAGGTGTAAGAGATTGGTAGAGATTATATATGGAGGGTGGAGATCACGATTGGATTTATAAGTGGACGTTTTAAGGATAGTTGGAGAAGAAGGAGATGATTGAATGCATTAGATGGATGGTGCAGGTTCCCAGTATAGGGTAGATTGCAGAGCTAAAAATGGCAGGTGTTGAGTGGAGGCCATAGGTGTACGTGATTGGTGAATGTTAGAAGTCATAATTAGAGGTATTAGTGGGACGCTGGCGATCATGATTAAAAGCGATATGTGGAGGGTGGAAGTGTTGGTGAAGGGAAACGGTAGACTTCATGGGTATAGATGAAAAGTGTAGGATAACAGGTTGATGGGAAGTTCATAGTTAGATGTGATAGATGGAGGCTGAAAATCATGGGTGATAGGTGGAGGTCAGAAGTCGTGGTTGACGCTGATAGTGGGCGTTATAAGGGATGGGTGGAGTGTCGAAGTCATGATTGGAGTCATGAGTCGAAGGGGAAAGTGACACGTGGAGTAGGATAACTGGATTGCAGGTAACAGATGGACAGTGAAAGTGCTAATTAGTCGGTACGCTTCATGGGTGGACATTATAGGTGGAGCGGTTTGAGGTTACGAGTAAAGATTCTAGGTGATGCGTGGAATTCTTGTGTGGAGGTGATAGGTGCAGGCAGAAAGTGTGAACGTGTGTTCAGATTATGCGTAAAAGGTAGTGGTGGTCATGACTGTAGTTATAGGTGGCCAGTATAGGAGATAGATGGATTTTAGAGGTCACGATTGAAGTCATAAATGAAGAGTATAAATGGTAGGGAGAGAATAAGGATATAATTGCAGGCATAAGTGGACGGTGTAGGAAAAAGGTGAATTAAGAAAGTTATGGTTAGTATCATAAGTGGAATGTATAGATTATAATTGGACTCGGAAGACATGATCAGAGATAGTGATAAGTGTAATCAGAAAGTCATAGATGTAGGAGATAGGTAGAGATTATGTGTAGAGGGTGGAAATCGCGATTGTATTTATAAATGGACGTTGTAGGGATAGCTGGAGAAGGACATGACTAAATGCAATAGATGGATGATAGAGGTGCTTGGTATAAGCTAGATTTCAGAGCTAGAAATGGCAGGTGTTGAGTAGAGGCCGTGTAGGATAATAAGCTGATCGGAAGTTCATGGCTAGATGCGAGAGATGGAGGCTGAAAATCATGGGTGATAGGTGGGGGTCAGAAGTCATGATTGGAGTCATAAGTCGAAGGGGAAAATGACGCGCGGAGAAGAACTGGATTGCCAGTAACAGATGGACAGTGGAGGTACTAATTAGTCGGTACGCTTCATGGGTCGACATTATAGGTGGTGCGGTTTGAGGTTACGAGTAAAGATGCTAGGTGGTGCGTGGAATTCATATGTGGAGGTGATAGGTGTAGGCAGAATGACAGAGTGAACATATTAGCAGATTATGCGTAAAGAGTGGTGGTTATGACTGTAGCAATGGAGTGTGTGTGGTTCACGTAGATAGTGGAGGAGATAGGTGGAGTGTGGAAGTCACGATTCGAGTTATAAGTGGAAGGTATAAGTGATAAGTAAAAAACGAGGACATAATTGCAGGGAACAGGTGTTCGTTAGAAGCTACAAGTGAAGGTGGTAGGTGGTGGTGAAAGTTATGGGTAAAAGTTGTAAGTGATAGGTCAATTAGCTAGAAGGACGGTGAACTTAATGGATCGAGATAGGAAGTGGAGGTAACAGGAGAATAAGAAGGTCATAGGTCGAGGTAAAGGTAAAGATTAAAATATTCAGGGGTCGAGGGTCGAGGGTCAAGGTTGTAGATGATCGGTCGTGGATAGAAATTATCGGTGAAGGTGACAGGTAGTTGGTAGACTTCATGGTTGGAAATGATCGTTAATAGGTGGTTTAGAGCTGGAAATGACAGGTGTTTAGGTGAAGCTATGGGTGTAGGTAATTGATCAATATTAGAAGTCATGATTAGACGTAATAGTGGGAGGCTAGAGGTTGTGATTGAAGGCGATAGATGGAAGGTGGAAATGATAGGTGGAGAGTCAAGAAGATAAGGTTGGTGTAATAAGTAGAGAGTTACGTAATAAATTGGGGTGATAGGTGGAGAACATACGCAGAAAATAATTTTAGTTGAAAGTCACAGGTAAAAGGTATTTTATGATTTAATCGGCCTCATGGGTCGAGATTATAGGTGATGTGAGTGAGTTGCTAATAGCTGAGAGACGGTGGAGTTTATGGGTAGATGTAGGTGGATGAAAAGGTCATGGGTCAAGGTGATAGGTAAAGGTTTGAAGTCTTGAGTATAGCTGATTTATAGGGGTTGTGTGTGGACGCTGGAGGAAAAAACTAGAGGCGAGGTGTCGAGGATGTAGATGATCGGTGGTAGATAAAGGTTGAATGGTGAAGATGACAGATAGTTAATAGACTTCATGGTTAGAGATTAGCGTGGAGAAGATAGGGAGAGGTGACAGACGGAGGGTGGAGCTGATGGGTGAGCTATTTTTATAATAACATTTTTCAGTATCATTTATATACCATGAATTTTATGGCAGTAGGCAAATTTTAAGAATTATTATTGTTCTAACAGTCAATAAAATATGCATATATTTAAAAATTGAGATTTGAAAATCTAAAAGTTTAAAATCAATTCTTGAAATTGTTGCTGTAAATTATTTTTATACATTACCAAAATAACAACTGAAATAATGGGGGTTGGCAAGCGGAGCGAGCAGGACGGTACCCCCTAGTGTGTATATATATATATATATATATTATAGGGATGCATTCAGAATACCCGATTTATATACTTTTATATATATATATATATATATATATATATATATAAATATAGGGGTAGTATAGGGTAGGTAGGAAAGTAGGGGTAGTATAGGGTTATTTTTAAATATGGAATATTGAATGCCAAAAGTGGAATTTTGAATGCGCTAGCGAAGGGTAGTATATATATATATATAAATATATAAATCGGGTATTTTGAATGCATCCCTATAATAAACTACCCTTCGCTAGCGCATTCAAAATTACACTTTTGGCATTCAATATTTCATATTTAAAAATAACCCTATACTACCCCTACTTTCCTACCTACCATATACTACCCCTATATTTATTTTTATATATATATATATGTATGTTTAATCGTTAAATCCGGTAATTTATTTGATATACATCGGTTATTGCCAGTAAGCATCTGTTATTTCCGGTATTTACCGGAATTTTTCTATCTACAAAAGTCAGTTCTGGTAAAAAAAAAAAATATTTGATAATAGTAAAAATAAATGTTAGAAGAACAGATCAGAATGACGGATTAAGAAAATTATACAATTATCAGAACTCGAATACCAGGTAACCCTGAACTGGATTAGAGCGACAGTATATTTCGCCACAATTTGTGATTATTACCAATATTTTGGAATTCTACTCAGTACTTTAAAAACAGTATTTCCACTTCCGAGCAGGAAATAAAGCTTTATAGTTAAATTTCCATAGAAAATATTTCTCAAACGAATTTCGGAATAGAACGACAGAGCTATCGAGATCGCAGATAATATCTCATGATCGAAGATTCAGGCATTGACTAATCAGGATTTCCATAACAATTGAAGCATATTTTAAAATGGAATAATGAATTATATTTGCATGGAACAACTTGCCTTCGAGTCAGCAGATCTCCAAGATCCGGAATAGGACGACAACGTATTAAGTTACAAATTGTGATAACCATCATTATTTTGGGACTCAATGCTTAAACGATTTTTATTATTTTCCCTCCCAAAAGAGCGAAGGAGGATTCATTGCTTACGTTGTCAAAGAAATATTGAGCAAACAAGTACACGATTGGAACGACAGATCATTCTAAATGATGGAGAATTCGAGTTCATTTAGCATATGCAAAGAGGATAAGTACCATTTATACGATAAAGAAACGTTCCTCATGTAGCAGTCTATAATATTCGCATTGATCCCCGTGCATGAACGTTCATGATCCGCATAAGCACGACATTATATCAAGTTACAAATAGTGATCTTTATCAATACCTTGGGTAACTGTACCGTGCATGGAAAAAAGAAACAATGCAAACAACTCCCAAAACAGGTGATGGAGTCTTATAGCTTATGTTCTAAAGAATTTGTGAAAACATGCATCCCGTAATAGAACGACAGAGCATTGAGAATGACGGAGAATTCTAATTGTTGAAGGATATCCTAATAGGCTAACGAGCATTTCATGGATCCGCTTGCCTCTATGTAGCCAGATTCTCGAATGCACGATTAAGACGACAGCCTATTAAAATATAAATAAAGAGTCCATCTTCCTGAACTTCTGTACGAAATATTAAGCGAACTAGTTATGGAATATCATGAAAAGACATTATAGAGCTCAGACTATTCTAACACAGAAAGATATGCTAGTAGCCTAATCAATACTTCCGTGGTGTAAAGAAAGGTTCGTTAAAAATGTAATAATTATTTGCTATAGCATTTATGCACGTGCCCGAACGTAGCCAAATAATCAACAACGGGATACAAAAGACACCACAGTTAAGTACAAATGAGGATATTCGTCAATACCTGGGGTCAGCAGCTTGTGCGTTGAAAATGGTATCAATTATTTCAACGCCCAAAACAGACAATGAAACTATATAGCTAATGGTCGGCTCCAAATAGAGAGCATGCGAATTCCAGAATAGAACGACAGAGCATTCTAGATTACAAACAATTTTTATTTACCACGGATATGGCAATGGACTAAATAGATTTTCCATGAAAATCGAAGCTTATTTCAAACCCTAATAATATCTTATTATAAGATTGTTCTCCTTGTAGTTATGCCGTCAGATATGCAAGAACCGGAACAGGACGACACTACATTAGGTTTTGAAATTGCAATGATTATCGATATTTCGCGACTCTATCCCGTACGTTAAAAAGACTTATTATTAACTGCCCTCCCAAAAGAGTGAAGGAGGCTTTATTGCTTACGTTGTCAAAGAAATATTGAGCAAAGGAGTACCCGATTAGAACGACAGATCATTCTAAATGATGGAGAATTCGAGTTGATTTAGGATATGCTAAGAGCATAAGTACCATTTACACGATAAAGAAACGTTCCTTAAAATGTAGCAATCTATAATATTCGCATTGATCCCCGTGCATGAACGTTAACAGGCGTTCATGATCCGCATAAGCACGACATTATATCAAGTTACAAATAGTGATCTTTATCAATACCTTGGGTAACTGTACCGTGCATGGAAAAAAGAAACAATGCAATCAACTCCCAAATCTGGTGAGGGAGTCTTATAGCTTATGTTCTAAAAAATTAGTGAAAATATGCATCCCGTAATAGAACGACAGAGCATTGAAGATGACGGAGAATTCTAATTGTTGAAGGATATCCTAATAGGCTAACGAGCATTTCATGGATCCGTTTGCCTCTATGTAGCCAGATTCTCGAATGCACGATTAAGACGACAGCCTATTAAAATATAAATAAAGAGTCCATCTTCCTGAACTTCTGTACGAAATATTAAGCGAACTAGTTATGGAATATCATGAAAAGGCATTATAGAGCTCAGACTATTCTAACGCAGAAAGATATGCTAGTAGCCTAATCAATACTTCCGTGGTGCAAAGAAAGGTTCGTTAAAAATGTAATAATTATTTGCAATAGCATATATGCACGTGCCCGAGCGTAGCCAAATAATCAACAACGGGATTCAAAAGACACCACAGTTAATTACAAATGAGGATATTCGTCAATACTTGGGGTCACTAGCTTGTGCGTTGAAAGTGGTATCAATTATATCAACGCCCAAAACAGACAATGAAACTTTATAGCTAATGGTCTGCACCAAATAGAGAGCATGCGAATTCCAGAATAGAACGACAGAGCATTCTAGATTACAAACAATTTTTATTTACCACGGATATGGCGATGGACTAAATAGATTTTCCATGAAAATCGAAGCTTATTTCAAACCCTAATAATATCTTATTATAAGATTGTTCTCCTTGTAGTTATGCCGTCAGATTTGCAAGAACCGGAAAAGGACGACAGCATATTAGGTTTTGAAATTGCAATGATTACCGATATTTCGCGACTCTATCCCGTACGTTAAAAAGACTTATTATTAACTGCCCTCCCAAAAGAGTGAAGGAGGCTTTATTGCTTACGTTGTCAAAGAAATATTCAGCAAAGGAGTACCCGATTAGAACGACAGATCATTCTAAATGATGGAGAATTCGAGTTGATTTAGGATATGCTAAGAGCATAAGTACCATTTACACGATAAAGAAACGTTCCTTAAAATGTAGCAATCTATAATATTCGCATTGATCCCCGTGCATGAACGTTAAATGGCGTTCATGATCCGCATTAGAACGACACTCTATCAAGTTACAAATAGTGATCTTTATCAATACCTTGGGTAACTGTACCGTGCATGGAAAAAAGAAACAATGCAATCAACTCCCAAAACACGTGAGGGAGTCTTATAGCTTATGTTCTAAAAAATTAGTGAAAATATGCATCCCGTAATAGAACGACAGAGCACTGGAGATGACGGAGAATTCTAATTGTTGAAGTATATCGTAATGGGCTAAGCAGCATTTCATGGATCCGCTTGCCTCTATGTAGTCGGATTCTCGAATGCACGATTAAGACGACAGCCTATTAAAATATAAATAAAGAGTCCATCTTCCTGAACTTCTATACGAAATACTGAGCAAACTAGTTATGGAATATAATGAAAAGACTTTATAGAGTTCAGACTATTCTAACACAGAAGGATATGCTAGTAGCCTAATCAATACTTCCGTGGTATAAAGAAAGGTTCGTTAAAAATGTAATAATTATTTGCAATAGCATATATGCACGTGCCCGAGCGTAGCCAAATAATCAACAACGGGATTCAAAAGACACCACAGTTAATTACAAATGAGGATATTCGTCAATACTTGGGGTCACTATCATGTGCGTTGAAAAGCTATTAATGATATCAACTCCCAAAACAGTCAATGAAGCTTTTTAGCTTATGGTCTAAACGAAATGTGGAGCATGGGAATTCGGGAATACAACGACAGAGCATTTTAAATCACAGACAATTTTTTTCATTGAGGATATAGTGCTGGACTAAAGAGGTTTTCCATAAAGGTCGAAACTTGTTTGAAACCCCAATAACATCTTATTATTACATGGTTCTACTTGCATTTATCTCCCTACATCTGTAATAGATGGACTCGAAGAAGGAAAACCCGAATAGAAAGATAAGTTCATTCTATATGATGGAGAATTCTAGTTGATGTAACATATGATATATAACGGGATGGCTATTTCCGCTATTATCGAGGATCAGCGGTAGACGAGGGAGAAAAGAACACCTTGAGTAAAAGCAAAAGGTAGCAACGTGTATTAGCCAAAGAAGGAATGATACAAGCGTGTACGCGGGCTCGCAGAGGCAGTGAGTACGCGCGAGAACTCCAGACCACAACTGGTGAGAGCGGGTATGCAGAGAGAAAGAGAGCCGGCATTTACAGGAACAAGTTACGGGCGTTAGCAGCACCGCAGGTGGTGTTGACGGCCACTGGAGCTGAGCTCAATCTGACCGTAGTGAATCTGACGCAATTACGCGTTTCGCAGTCACTGTCAAATACGTCGCACCGCGGACTTTCTATCATAAAAGTTAAGCAGTAAAATGTGTGGTTGATACTTGGATGAATGAACTCAATGCAGAAAAAGATTTAAATTTGAAATTTTTTTTTTTCATTTTAGTCTTAATATTGATGTCCAACGAATTTCCCAGAATGTTTTCCGCGATTTTAACTACAAAGAAACTACAACTGAAAATTCTATGCACAATTTTACGTATAATGTTGTGCATAAATTTATGCACCTGTCTATGTAGGCAAAATCTGTATACAAAAAGTACATAGAGCTGTGCATAGAATTATGTAGAAATTGCCGCATAATCATCAAGCATTTATGCACACATTTCATTGCAAATAATTGTTCATGGTCTCTGAAAAATCTGCAGTTTTGCACATTACATACCTTTCTGAACAAGAGTTCGTGTAGTTACCCTACATGTAACTTTGCACAGTAATATATACATTTATACGTATGTTCTTTGGATGAATTTCTACTGGTTTTTAAATGGATTTTTTTTTAAATTGTACATAATTCCTTAGTTAAAACGTATGTATAGATTTCTGCGAGAACATTAGTAGCAGAATATAAAGAGAAACATACGAGGATTTATGTCGTTGATTCTAATTTGCTTAACGGTTGCAGGGACATCCACAAAAACCCTATAGGAAACCCTACAGATTATGTCCGAAATCTCTGCTGAAATATGTACCGATATCTATACACATTCTTTAAGAATTTATGAAAGAAATGTATACTTTCAATACTACAGGTTTACCTACAAATATTCGTATACACTTCTTTTGGAGAACTAAAATTCGGTCGGGGTAGCACCGGATTAGAGTCTAACGGCACCTTTAGAGACTCGAAAGCCGCTTGTTGCGGTTCGCCCTATGTAAACTTAACTCGCTAGTGACAGACTGTACAGTCCGAGTTAGAGCTTCTGGGTGACTTTCGCCTTGTCGGTGACACCCAGGGAGGTATAGAGTTTCTTGCTTTTTTATGCTAGTAATCGGTTTTTGTTGACTAGTTCTATATGTAAACGTAGTTTTTTTCAATTATTATAAGCCTTTAAAAGGGACTCCAAGAGTCCGAAATGTCGGCTTAAAATAAGTTGTATGTGGCTCGATGAGATGCAGTAAATTCATTCTCCTTATTGAAATCATATTAAGTTACAATTAGTGATCCTTTCCATTAATTTGCGAATTTGTCATGTGTATTATAAAAAGTATCAAATATATCAACTCCCAAAACAGTAATAGAAGCTTCAATGTTAACACTTTGAATCGAATATTCAGTAACCCAATACCGGAATAGAACGATAATGGTTTCTATATTTGAAGAATTCTAGGTCATATAGGATATGTTAAAAGCTTACGTAATATTTCCATGATGTAAATAAAGATTCTTTTAAAATGCAATAATCTATTACATTTGCCTATATCTCCGTGCCAGATCGTCTCCAAATATTCAGGAACCGGATTAGAAAGACAGCATATTTAGTATAAGGCTGCAGGTATATATGCGCATTATAGTAAGGGTCGACAACGTGTATGTTGTATCGGAAATCATGCAGAACCTATTGAGTCTCGTAGAAGAGTTGTGAAATACAGTGGGGTTAAGTGTGAACCCCAGGAAAGTGAACTTCATATTGTGTACAACCAGGTACAAGACCAAGAAGGCAGACGGATTTGCCTTGAATGGGAGTCGACTGAAACTGGCGAAAGAGGTTATATAACTGGGGTCACAATTGACTCAAAACTCAACTGGGGTAAGCACATAAGGAACAAATGCGCTATGGCCGTGAGTACCTTCTGGCTTTGTTGGAGGGCCATAAGAATAGGGCCGGCTCTGGTAATATGAATATACAAATCTATCATAAAACCGAGGCTGGCGTATGGAATCATCGTATAGCACATAAGTGTAACCAGAAGAGATATGCGAGGGAGCGATACCGAGTCCAAGGGCTAGTGATGCGAGTATTGGCGGGCTTCAGGAGCTCGACCCCGACGATTGCCCTGGAACTCATGTTGTGACTCCCACCACTGGCGCAGGATATAAGATCTGGCGCCTTTAAGGCATAGGCCAGACTCTTCGGAGACAGATCGTGCAACAGGTTTAGGGATGCGGTGGTAATGGTGGAGATAAGGAAAGGTAGTATTTGGAAGGAATTCGACAGGATGGCAGACAAACTACATTTCTATATATCATATAACGTTTTCATACCCCAGAGAGCGGAATGGATCGGAGGCACACATGACCTACTCAAAGTGGGAGAGGTGTGGATCATGGATGAATCAAAGATGGATCAGATAGTAGGGGTAGTTCCTAGGAATTGGTAAGCAGCTTGGATGCATACGCGACCGTATTCCAGGCAGAAATCAGGGTCATAAGGGAGCGCTTTGATTGGATACTGGATAAGTTTTGGAGCCCCGTAGAGCCACTCTCGGTGCCGAGATTACAGCTGCAGGCAGCGTTATTATGCTCGCGCGTGGCAAAAGCCAGCACTAGCGAGCTCGACATTAAAATCGAAAGCAAGACACTTTGGTCCGATTTCACCACTGCTTCCAGTGGATCCGTTCCGATGCTACGCAAAAACAAGCTTACGTTGCAAACCACTTAGGAGGCTACGCGATGGTGGTGAAATAATAGCGCTTTATACCAAGCAAATTAAATCCGGCAGCCGATGCAACGCGATGGTCGGATAAGCCCTTACGCGAAAACGCCCGGTGGTTTGACGGCCCGGAATTCCTGAGAGGAAACCCTAATCAATGCTCGTGCCAAACACACTAAGCGCAGAAGCCGAGCGTAGAATCAGTAATTTAGAATCGCGACGCGAGTTCGTAGTGGCTACCGCGATGTACGTTCAGCCTGGCCTGTCGCGCATGCTAGTGTTCGGTTGGCGGGGACTCATCGCAATGAGTCAGCGTGCAAAAGCGACCAATGTCGTTACTAACAAGAGCGGTGATGAAAGCACAAGCTGAGAGAAGAGCGTAGACAGTTCTGCGGAAAAATACAACACAACCAATACCAGTGTCCGTGAGTGACAACAACTACCCTGCCACAGCAAACGTCAGTCTCGGACAAATACAGAACGTCACTGTACGTCAGATCCACAGAGTAACCAACGTGATGCAGGGACATGAACAAGGACTCCCGTATAGAGTGCACCAGTCGCATGAGGTACAGCAATTTATGGACGTGCCGGTAAAAACCAACTCAACAGGATCCTTCCAGGGACCTGAGACACATACCATGGCAACTCCATCAATTGCAGCAACTCATACCACTCCGAGATCAACGGGAGCAATCCCGAAAATTCCTAGCCTGAACAGCAATTTACCCGCAGAAGACAACGCCTCAACAGACGAAACACAATACAGCATATATCAGTGGAATTTACCGAAAGATCATAGGAATAGCACACCGAGACAAATTAATGAGCAGCCAAAGCCGTGCAATGCAGAATCGGAGCGAGCCTCCGAAGAACCGAGACTAAGATCAACCAATTACGACTTCCCAATCAATAATGAACGACGAGAGAGCGGTCAGAATAACGTGGTGATCGACTACGGTCAAGGAAAGGATTGGGCAGACCCCGTACGAGATGCTCCTCCCTCGACAAACCCAAGACCTCGCACGAGCCTTCCTACGAACCCAGGCTCACGAACGAGGGGTAACGAATCTAGAAGAGGAGGAAACAGACACGTCCTGGGGCACACCTACCCAAACCCCTACTTCACCGAGCGATTTCAACGGCAGCCACAAATACAAACACCGCCCGTACCCGTATACAGCGTTGACCAAGAGAAATCCAGCGACAGTGAAAACGAAAGAGCATCAGCTGGTAAAAGACACAAAAGGCAAAATCACACCACAGACAGAAGTTGTAGGAGCGAACGCGGAAGACGCGATCGGCGGAGAAGGAAGAGCTCGAGTAGTTCATCAAGCAGCGAATCATCAGAAACCAGTGACTCAGATTATAGTCCCTCGCCAAGCCGTAGGACACCAAGACGAAGAACCCGTAGTAACCAGAGACGACGCCGAGGAAGTGAAACCAGTAGAAGTCGGGAAGCAGAAAGAGATAAAATAAATAACCTTACACAGTATGCCTCCGAACTCCAAATCCTGAAGAACTACGACGTAAAGTTTGCAGCCGAAGCCCGAGACAACGCAGAGGAATATATATCGAAACTTACAGATATAAAAACGAGCACAGGACAAAACAGCAGGCAGATGTTAGAAATCATCTCGTATACTCTGACAGGCCGAGCCGCACTGTGGTACAAAACGGAGAAAGAGGATTTCCGTAACTGGCAAGATTTCGAAGAAGCCTTCAGACAAAGATACTGTAAGACAATGTCGTCGAATGACATAATGGACGAACTATACAAGAGAACACAGGGTAAAGGAGAGAAACTCGATGCATATATTACAAGCTTCAGATATATAGCCGATCATCTAAGAAAACCTCTAAGGACCAGGAAGCAGATCAAACTCCTTATGAAAGGACTGAGACCCGAATATAGAAGGGCACTGAAGAACAAACACATCGAAACGTATCATGATTTGAAGAAATACGGTCGAAGGTATGAAGAGCAAGTAGAGGAAGATATAAGATATACACCACCCCCACCAGTGGAGAAATCTCGTTTTCTTGCCGTAGCCTGGACACCGGCGCCCAAGCCTAAGGTGGCAGCAGTGGAGGAAGTAGATGAGGTAGCCGCTGCAGACGCAAGCTCAACGCCACCCAACCAAGGGAAGAAGGGGAAAAAGAACAAAGTGCCGACACAGCAATCACCTCCATCACGAACGGGCCAACCACCCGCAAACACTCCACCAACGCCACCACAACTACCGCCGGCAGAACCTGTCTATGCAGCACAGGCAACTTACACAGGAAACTACCAACAACCTCCACGGCGCACACCACCGCTAAACACAGCGCCACCGACGCAAACGCCCAACGCTAGACCAGGCAACCAAGCCGACTACGTAGGTGCATGTTACACATGCCACCAAACCGGACACCGTGCAGCTAACTGTCACCTAACGCAGTGCTTCTACTGCAAACAGATGGGACACCAGTTGAAAAACTGTCTGGTAAGGCCAGAGCCGACTTGCCAGGTTTGCGGGAACAAAGGTGCAAGATTCCAAACTTGCCAAACGCCGATGTGCGCTCAAATCAGAAACGGTTTGGGAAACGCGCAGGCGGGAGCAGCACAGGGGCCGCTGACTCCCCCGCCACCACCACAAGCCCCACTTCAGCAACAACCACAATTGCAGCGACCCCCACAGGCGCAACAAACCCCACAACCGCAGTCATCAAACCCCCTTTGGAGCCAACTCCCACGTTAGGGCGTTTGGTGCTAGAAAAGACTGACTTTCCTGTTCGGACGTCAGTCTTGGAAGGGGGAGAGAGTGGCATGCTGCCACTAAAACAGAGTCAAGCAGATGCAACACCGAAGAAGCCACAGCCGAGAGTATCAATACCGAGAATTGGAAGTTCTAACCTAAAGCTAGCGGTGGACAAACAAAATCAAGAGATAGGAGCCTATTTCACCCCTACCTCAAGTGAAGAAAAACCAGAAAAACGTAACCAAACAGGGAACAACCGCAATGAGAAAGAAGAGCACAAAGCACGAGGTATTGAAAAATTCCTGGAAATAAGAGGAGAGCAAAGAAAGAAAACTAATTTTAAGCAAGAGAGTGCCGCAGATAACTGATGATAACTGAGATGAAACTCACGAATACCTCTTGACCGATAATGGGACTGAATTTGTTAACAAAACCCTCACCCCCGCCTTAGCCGAATACGGGGTAGTGCATATCACGACCTCCCCGTATCACGCCCAAGCCAACCCGGTAGAGAGGATCAATAGAACACTGTAAACCATGATCGCGATGTACGTAGAGAGTCACCAGGACTGGGACAAGCGGTTACACGAGCTGAGACACGCGATCAACACAGCAAACCAGGCCACGCTTAGAACTTCACCGGCCTTCCTTAATTTCGGTCGCCATCCCACCCCGGTGGGGAGCCTACGCCGGAAGAAGGAGATGGAGGGTAGCCCAAGCGTGGATGTAGGAAAGCCAGAAGAGTGGTCGGAAAGGATGAAGAAGTTTGATGCCCTGCGCGAACGTGTAGCCAAGTTTATCGATAGAGAAAGGGAGAGACAGAGCCGAGCGTATAACAAGGGGCGTAAGTTTGCAGAGTTTTCAGAAGGAGACTTGATATTATGGAAAGCGCACCCGCTGTCGAATGCAGCAGCGCACTTCGCAGCTAAGCTCGCGCCAAAGTACGAGGGCCCCTTCAAGATAATAAAGAAAATATCACCCCTGGTATATGAACTGGAAACGGAGGGCGGGAGGGGCCGGAAGATAGCCAAAGTCCATGTTAGTGATTTACGGAAGTACATACCACCGCGTCCTGGCCACCTCCCTGTTCCTAACCCGAACCCCCGCGATGTATCCAAAAAGTAGTATTAGCAGGTGCCGTGAGTGCCAGATGTTTATGTGAAGTAACACATGTAAGTAACAAGGTGATGGAAAACTGTGCTGTCCTAAGAATATCCGCGAACCCGTAATAAAATAAGATTGATTATAGGATGAGTGACTACAACCCCCGTAGTGCCGCCTGCGACGGTGGGATGGAGGAAGAGCAGCGTCTGAGGGAGGAGCTCCTCCGACAGACGATTGCTCGCCGAGCTGCCCGCGAAAGGGAGCCGCTCCAGGAGACCGCCGAGGCCATGGAGGGTGAGGAGGTGCCGGCCACCCGTCCCGCACCCCTAGGGCAGGACGCCTCAGATGATGAGGCAACCCTTGAGGGACCGGACGACTCGGAGGGAGATCTGCAGTGCTGCGTCTCCCTGGAGGAGGAGGCCGATCTCCTGCGAGAATCGGAGAACCCCGTCCCTCCGATGACGACCCCCGGGCCGCTGCCAACTACTAGGGATTAGTCCCTAGAGGAAGCGAGGCCCAAGGAGCCGCGACGAGGCCCCCGCTCCGTCGAGACGCCCCCGCACATCGCCAGCGCCACCCCCTCTACATCGGGTCTGGCACCGGAGACCCCCCCTCTATACGACCTGAGAGCCTAATCCCGGTAAGGGGGACGGTCCCCAACGAGCCAGCTCGGTGTGGGCACGGCTGGGTATGCGCCCTGGCGAGGATACCCGGGAAGAATTCCCGCGAGCGCCCAGACCCAACTGGGACTGGACGAGTATCCAGCGCGAGGCCGACGAGGGAACGCGGGCGCAGTACAGCCTGCCGGCCGTGGAGCCCAGCTCCGGCGTAACGGGAGAGGTGAGTCTGCCGGCCGTAGAGCAGAGCTCCGGCGTGATAGGGGAGGTAACTTGGCCAGCCGTAGAGCGAAGCTCCGGTGTAGAGGGAGGAGGAGAGGCGCGTCCTGAGCCGTACGGGCGGTGGGACGAGCCGCGGATCGTCGACGTTCCCTTCGACGAGGCGAACCTCGAGCTGCAGTATCGATGCCCCTACCCTCCCGTACAGGCGCGAGAGGAGCCAGTGGCGCAAGGAGGGGAGGATTGGAATATGGAGGATGGCACCGTGACCATTACAACATACCGGCCAGCCTCGCGACCCCCTCCACCACCGCATGATGAGGAGAGGCGCACGCGCTCGCGGAGGCGGCGCGGAAGAGAACCGGTACAGTGGACGGCGGAGGACTATTTCTCCCCCCGGGAGGAGGTCCACCGCCCACGCTCGATCACGCCGCCCGGCCCACCCACGAGGCTGCAACCGCCGCCAACCAGCGGCCACGCGATGGCCAACCCGTCCGTGGGCCCAACGCCCTCCCAACCACCCCCCACAACGACGCCGGCAGCGGAGGACCACCCACAGCCACGCCGGGAGAGGAAGCGAGGCAGGAGAAGCCACGTGAAGGTGACAGGGTTGAGGTTCGACGGCCTACGGGCTGGACCTCACAACCCGGCCCTCGACCCTCCCCCGTACACCTGCTTCAACTGCTGGCAGAGGGGGCACGGACACCTCAACTGTCCACGGCCCCGGTTCCGCCAGTACTGCGGCAACTGCGGCCGCAACGGGACGGAGGTGGACGAGTGCCTCCGGTGCGCCGATCACCACCGTGAGATAGCGACGGAGGTGGGGCGCGAGTTCGAGGAGAGCCGACAGCGGCCCTTCTGCACACCCGCACCCACATTCGCGCTCGACCCGACGGTGACTGCCGCCCCGGCCGCCTCGCCAGCCCCAACACCGGCCCCCAGGGCACCGGAAACGCCGCAGCCCAAGAGGAGGCGAGAGAGGCCCCCCGAGCCACAGCCCATCCCGAGGCCCCGCACCATCACCCCGTCGGCCATCCCTGAAGCCGTCGGCGAAACTAGCGCACGGATGGCGCCCTCGGAAATCCTCCGAATCCTGGAGAGGGTGGAGGATCTGCCCCGACACCTACGGGAGGCCATCCTCGAGAGGGTTTTTATCCCGGAGAGGGCCCAGGACCGTGTGTGGAACCCGGAGGATCCACGAGAGAGCGGGGAGAAGTAAAGGTAAGCGTCTTTGTATCCGATTCGTCCATATCTATTCTGCTCGACATAACCTGGAGAAACAGAGTAAGAGAAACGCGCCGAACAGAGGAGAAACGACTCCAAAGCGGAAACAAGGAGCACAGGGGTAGTTTATCCGTTTCAGCAACACCCGGAAGCAGCAGAGACCCAACACAGGAGAGAGAGAGCAGTTACTAACCACTAACTCACAGTCGGGGAGGGTCCCTGCGGGAGAGCGCTCAGCACCCCTAGTCTGGAAAACCTAACAATGCAGGGCATTGAAGGTTTGGAAGGGGGAATGCGACGGAGAATCCGTCGTAAGAAAAGCTGAGTGACTCTCCTGCAGACACCCGAAACCGAGCAGAGGAATATGCTCTAATGGCAACGGATGCTTACAGGAGAGAACAGCTGAGCCAGGCGCCTGCACTGAGCCGCGCCGTAGGAGAGAGAGAGAGAGAGGGAGACCGCACGAGAGCAGCAGCCAGCCGAGTCGCCGCCGTGACGTCACGGCCGTCGAGCAGCGAGAGAGCGCGCAAGGAGTCAGAGCTAGAGCCAACTATATTCTTTATCCACACAATTGCTAAGTTCAGTCGGATCCACGGGAGAACTCGCTGGCTGTGGACCGTGAAGTTGTGCGTCGTGTGGTACGGCACTGTTCGATCCTGTTCCGTCGTTCCGGACCAAACTTTTGGCCTCGCGCGCATAAAAATAAAAACATTTAAATAATTAATTTTATACTTAATACTAGGGGATCATTTGCGCGCGCAAACGCGCGCGTTGGTTTTGTGGTATATGAACTTTAAATGTATTATGTGTAGTAGGTTAATGTATATTAATTTATTAATATTATGCTTTAAATAGTTATTTTGTACAAATTAAAGATATTAAATATAATTTTATTAAATTGATGATTATTAAATAAAACTGATAATTTAAGAAATTTTACTGTACAAAAAATGTTTTTCATGTAATATTGGTACAAACTATATACTATAATTACAGGTAAGTAAACGTATTTGCAATGAATTTTATTAATTATCGTATTGTGTGATCCTCTAAGTTTTAATCAGTATTATAATATTGATGCAACATTCGAGATTAACCGTTGTTAATGCATTGGTAAATTTTTCATTTACACTAAGATTGATCAGGTATTTAAATAGGTTTTTATTAAATTGATGATTATTAAATAAAACTGATAATTTAAGAAATTTTACTGTACAAAAAATGCAAAAAACCCTATTTTTACCAACTTTCACTCTCTGTACCTCAGAGATAATTTATGCAAAATATCTGAAAAAATTCAGGGCGGTGTATTCATCAAGTAGAAGTGATTCAATATGCTTATAAAAAAAAATAAATTTCGACCTCTCTATTTCACAGAGAATCCTCTATGTATAATATAGTTAAATATATTATTTCTCGATACACCATTACCATAGAGAAGAGTGCAAGAAATTTGGTTGAGTTGGCACTCGGGATCTGTAGAAAATGTCAGAACGCAGCAGAAAACATTTTGAATTTCTTAAAAATTAGTTTGACCATATATAGGTGTATAGATTACTTATCATCAACAGTCTGAGGTGAGGCTGAAATTATGCTGAGGGTAATACAGCGGTTCTGACTGTCAATAACAATAATGGACTGCGCCAGTCAATATGAAATACTAGACAGTAGATACGCACGTATTCACGTATTTGCAGCCCATAGAGAGTAGCTGATTCCTTATCAAGCCGCTGAAAAACAACACAAAATTTCGTGATGAAATCTTGCAGTCTGTTAGGCAATGCGAAAACGCACGCGTCTGCAAAGTTTGCCTGCTCGGAAAAGCTTCTGACTTTCCCTTTGCTAATATACAAGCGTCGAAACGCGACACTTCTGCTCAAGTGACCTAAAAATTCCAAGTTTTTTGCAAGCCGCTGAAAAACAACACAAAATTTCGTGATGAAATTTTGCAGACAGTTCGGCAATGCAAAAACGAACGTGTGTGCGAAGTTTCCCTGGTCGGAAAAGCTTCTGAGTTTCCCTTTGCTGGTCTAGAAGCGTATCGGAACGCGACACTTCTATACGGGCTAACTGAAAAATTCAGAGTTTTTTGCAAGCCGCTGAAAAACAACAAAAATTTTGTGATGAAATTTTGCAGTCTGTTAGGCAATGCGAAAACGCACGAGTGTGCAAAGTTTCCCTGCTCGGAAAAGCTTCTGACTTTCCCTTTGCTAATATGCAAGCGTCGAAACGCAACACTTCTGCTCAAGTGACCTAAAAATTCCAAGTTTTTTGCAAGCCGCTGAAAAACAACACAAAATTTCGTGATGAAATTTTGCAGTCTGTTAGGCAATGCGAAAATGCACGTGTGTGCAAAGTTTGCCTGCTCGGAAAAGCTTCTGACTTTCCCTTTGCTAATATACAAGCGTCGAAACGCGACACTTCTACTCAAGTGACCTCAAAATTCCAAGTTTTTTGCACGCCGCTAAAAAACAACACAAAATTTCGTGATGAAATTTTGCAGGCAGTTAGGGAATACAAAGAGAAACGCGTCTGCGAAGTTTCCCTGCTCGGAAAAGCTTCTGAGTTTCCCTTTGCTAATATAGAATCGTAACGCAACGCGACACTTTTACGTGGCCGAGATAAAAAATTCCAAGTTTTTTGCACGCCGCTAAAAAACAACACAAAATTTCGTGATGAAATTTTGCAGACAGTTAGGCAATGCGAAAACGCACGTGTGTGCAAAGATTCCCTGCTCGGAAAAGCTTCTGACTTTCCCTTTGTTAATATACAAGCGTCGAAACGCGACACTTCTGCTCAAGTGACCTAAAAATTCCAAGTTTTTTGCACGCCGCTAAAAAACAACACAAAATTTCGTGATGAAATTTTACAGGCAGTTAGGGAATACAAAGAGAAACGCGTCTGCGAAGTTTCCCTGCTCGGAAAAGCTTCTGAGTTTCCCTTTGCTAATATAGAATCGTAACGCAACGCGACACTTTTACGTGGCCGAGATAAAAAATTCCAAGTTTTTTGCACGCCGCTAAAAAACAACACAAAATTACGCGATGAAATTTTGCAGACAGTTAGGCAATGCAAAGAGAAACGCGTCTGCGAAGTTTCCCTGCTCGGAAAAGCTTCTGAGTTTCCCTTTGCTAATATAGAATCGTAACGAAACGCGACACTTTACCGTGGCCGAGATGAAAAATTCCAAGATTTTTGCACGCCGCTAAAAAACAACACAAAATTTTGTGACGAAATTATGCAGGCAGTTAGGCAATGCAAAAACGAACGTGTGTGCGAAGTTTCCCTGGTCGGAAAAGCATCTGAGTTTCCCTTTGCTGGTCTAGAAGCGTATCGGAACGCGACACTTATATGAGTCATTCCACGGGATACTGGAAACTTCTGGGGGCCTGGACTACCGAAAAATTTTGGGTAGGGCACACTTACCAGACCTATTTTTTCTGATTTCTGGGATCCCTCCGAATAAGAAACCGTGCGAGCTGCATCATTATCGGTTGCCACCCGGGTTTCCGATCGAAAAACGCAAAAATCTTTATACATTTTCTTTTGCATTTTTACTGTGTAATAGCTTAAATTAAAGCTCTTTTCCTCAACTTTACGATTTTTATGTCCAAAATTGATTTTTCTTATCTATTGAGCTATATATATGCGTTCAGAAAACCAATCCGCTTTAGAAGCATATATATAGATCAACAGATAAAAAATTTTTAATTTAGACCTAAAAACCAAAAAGTAGAGAAAAAGAGCTTTAATTTGAGGTACCAAACGGCAAAATCGAAGCATTGGATCGACAGTAATAGGGATTTGAAGAAAGGGAAAAACGTGTGGTTTTTGGAAAAATCGAGCCATTTCGTGAAAGTCAAACCAAACCACTTTTTTTAAATGATCGTAAATTTTGATCGAGTAATTCGATTTTGACATTTAATAGCTTAAATTAAAGCTATTTTCCTCTACTTTTTGAATTTCTAGTCAAAATTTAAATTTGACATATAGTGTGCTATATATATACTTTCAAAGAACTAATCGGCTTTAGAAGCATATATATAGCTCACTACAAAAAAATATTTGGATCAACAAAAAAGCTGAGGAAAACAGCTTTAATTTAAGCTATTAAATGTCAAAATCAAATGACTTGATCAAAATTTATGACCATTTGAAAAAAGTCGTTTGGTTTGACTTTCACGAAATAGCTCGATTTTTCCAAAAACCACACATTTTTCCCTTTCTTCAAATCCCTATTACTGTCAATCCAATGCTTCGATTTTAACGTTTGATACCTCAAATTAAAGCTCTTTTTCTCTACTTTTTGGTTTTTAGGTCTAAATTAAAAATTTGTTATCTGTTGATCTGTATATATGCTTCTAAAGCGGATTGGTTTTCTGAACGCATATATATAGCTCAATAGATAAGAAAAATCAATTTTGGACTTAAAAATCGTAAAGTTTTGAGGTCACTTGAGCAGAAGTGTCGCGTTCCGATACGCTTCTAGACCAGCAAAGGGAAACTCAGATGCTTTTTCGACCAGGGAAACTTCGCACACACGTTCGTTTTTGCATTGCCTAACTGCCTGCAAAATTTCATCGCGTAATTTTGTGTTGTTTTTTAGCGACGTGCAAAAAACTTGGAATTTTTCATCTCGGCCACGGTAAAGTGTCGCGTTTCGTTACGATTCTATATTAGCAAAGTGAAACTCAGAAGCTTTTCCGAGCAGGGAAACTTCGCAGACACGTTTCTCTTTGCATTACCTAACTGTCTGCAAAATTTCATCACGAAATTTTGTGTTGTTTTTCAGCGGCTTGCAAAAAACTTGGAATTTTTAGGTCTCTTGAGCAGAAGTGTCGCGTTTCGACGCTTGTATATTAGCAAAGGGAAAGTCAGAAGCTTTTCCGAGCAGGGAAACTTTGCACACACGTGCATTTTCGCATTGCCTAACTGTCTGCAAAATTTCATCAGGTAATTTTGTGTTGTTTTTTAGCGGCGTGCAAAAAACTTGGAATTTTTCATCTCGGCCACGTAAAATTGTCGCGTTTCGACGCTTGTATATTAGCAAAGGGAAAGTCAGAAGCTTTTCCGAGCAGGGAAACTTTGCAGACGCGTTTCTCTTTGCATTACCTAACTGCCTGCAAAATTTCATCACGAAATTTTGTGTTGTTTTTTAGCGGCGTGCAAAAAACTTGGAATTTTTCAGCTCGGCCACGTAAAAGTGTCGCGTTTCGTTACGATTCTATATTAGCAAAGGGAAACTCAGAAGCTTTTCCGAGCAGGGAAACTTCGCAGACGCGTTTCTCTTTGCATTGCCTAACTGTCTGCAAAATTTTATCGCGTAATTTTGTGTTGTTTTTTAGCGGCGTGCAAAAAACTTGGAATTTTGAGGTCACTTGAGTAGAAGTGTCGCGTTTCGACGCTTGTATATTAGCAAAGGGAAAGTCAGAAGCTTTTCCGAGCAGGCAAACTTTGCACACACGTGCATTTTCGCATTGCCTAACTGTCTGCAAAATTTCATCACGAAATTTTGTGTTGTTTTTCAGCGGCTTGCAAAAAACTTGGAATTTTTAGGTCACTTGAGCAGAAGTGTCGCGTTTCGACGCTTGTATATTAGCAAAGGGAAAGTCAGAAGCTTTTCCGAGCAGGGAAACTTTGCAGACGCGTTTCTCTTTGCATTACCTAACTGCCTGCAAAATTTTATCACGAAATTTTGTGTTGTTTTTTAGCGGCGTGCAAAAAACTTAGAATTTTGAGGTCACTTGAGTAGAAGTGTCGCGTTTCGACGCTTGTATATTATCAAAGGGAAAGTCAGAAGCTTTTCCGAGCAGGGAAACTTTGCACACACGTGCGTTTTCGCATTGCCTAACAGACTGCAAAATTTCATCACGAAATTTTGTGTTGTTTTTCAGCGGCTTGCAAAAAACTTGGAATTTTTCAGCTCGGCCACGTAAAAGTGTCGCGTTTCGTTACGATTCTATATTAGCAAAGGGAAACTCAGAAGCTTTTCCGAGCAGGGAAACTTCGCAGACGCGTTTCTCTTTGCATTGCCTAACTGTCTGCAAAATTTTATCGCGTAATTTTGTGTTGTTTTTTAGCGGCGTGCAAAAAACTTGGAATTTTTTATCTCGGCCACGTAAAAGTGTCGCGTTTCGACGCTTGTATATTAGCAAAGGGAAAGTCAGAAGCTTTTCCGAGCAGGGAAACTTCGCAGACGCGTTTCTCTTTGCATTACCTAACTGCCTGCAAAATTTCATCACGAAATTTTGTGTTGTTTTTTAGCGGCGTGCAAAAAACTTAGAATTTTGAGGTCACTTGAGTAGAAGTGTCGCGTTTCGACGCTTGTATATTAGCAAAGGGAAAGTCAGAAGCTTTTCCGAGCAGGCAAACTTTGCACACACGTGCATTTTCGCATTGCCTAACTGTCTGCAAAATTTCATTACGAAATTTTGTGTTGTTTTTCAGCGGCTTGCAAAAAACTTGGAATTTTTAGGTCACTTGAGCAGAAGTGTCGCGTTTCGACGCTTGTATATTAGCAAAGGGAAAGTCAGAAGCTTTTCCGAGCAGGCAAACTTTGCAGACGCGTGCGTTTTCGCATTGCCTAACAGACTGCAAGATTTCATCACGAAATTTTGTGTTGTTTTTCAGCGGCTTGATAAGGAATCAGCTACTCTCTATGGGCTGCAAATACGTGAATACGTGCGTATCTACTGTCTAGTATTTCATATTGACTGGCGCAGTCCATTATTGTTATTGACAGTCAGAACCGCTGTATTACCCTCAGCATAATTTCAGCCTCACCTCAGACTGTTGATGATAAGTAATCTATACACCTATATATGGTCAAACTAATTTTTAAGAAATTCAAAATGTTTTCTGCTGCGTTCTGACATTTTCTACAGATCCCGAGTGCCAACTCAACCAAATTTCTTGCACTCTTCTCTATGGTAATGGTGTATCGAGAAATAATATATTTAACTATATTATACATAGAGGATTCTCTGTGAAATAGAGAGGTCGAAATTTATTTTTTTTTATAAGCATATTGAATCACTTCTACTTGATGAATACACCGCCCTGAATTTTTTCAGATATTTTGCATAAATTATCTCTGAGGTACAGAGAGTGAAAGTTGGTAAAAATAGGGTTTTTTGCATTTTTTGTACAGTAAAATTTCTTAAATTATCAGTTTTATTTAATAATCATCAATTTAATAAAAACCTATTTAAATACCTGATCAATCTTAGTGTAAATGAAAAATTTACCAATGCATTAACAACGGTTAATCTCGAATGTTGCATCAATATTATAATACTGATTAAAACTTAGAGGATCACACAATACGATAATTAATAAAATTCATTGCAAATACGTTTACTTACCTGTAATTATAGTATATAGTTTGTACCAATATTACATGAAAAACATTTTTTGTACAGTAAAATTTCTTAAATTATCAGTTTTATTTAATAATCATCAATTTAATAAAATTATATTTAATATCTTTAATTTGTACAAAATAACTATTTAAAGCATAATATTAATAAATTAATATACATTAACCTACTACACATAATACATTTAAAGTTCATATACCACAAAACCAACGCGCGCGTTTGCGCGCGCAAATGATCCCCTAGTATTAAGTATAAAATTAATTATTTAAATGTTTTTATTTTTATGCGCGCGAGGCCAAAAGTTTGGTCCGGAACGACGGAACAGGATCGAACAGTGCCGTACCACACGACGCACAACTTCACGGTCCACAGCCAGCGAGTTCTCCCGTGGATCCGACTGAACTTAGCAATTGTGTGGATAAAGAATATAGTTGGCTCTAGCTCTGCAAGGAGTGGGGCGCCGCTGACTACCACACGCGGCCGCGCGCGGCGTGCAGAGCCAGCAGGCACACCACTGGGCCGCAGCCGCCGCCATGACACCGCCGAGGAGCACGAGGCGACGGCGAACGCAGCCAGCGCATGGCGCTACAGAGAGCGGCGCGACGAGCGGCTGAGCCGCGTATACTGTAGAGAGCGAGCGCGTGCGTATGTGTGTGTGTGAGCGCGCGCAGCACGACGCGTGCCGAAGAGCATATGAGTGCGAGAGAGACAGCACGATGCCGTCGCTGAGCACGAAAGAGTGGAGGCTACCGAGCCTCGTAGTGTGTAACGGGAAATGTTATTGGCGGTCAGAGTGGAGGCGCCAGGGCTCTCCACAACGGCATTAAGCGAGCGAGTGTGCCGAAGCCAGAGTGCGAGTGAGGGGAAAATAAAGATAAGAAGTTTGTTATCAGCCGCGGCTCATCACGTGATGGCTGTACATGGATGCGAGCGTGTATATGTGAGATCGCGAGATGGAGCACCGAAGCGAACGAGCGAGCGGACAGTACCGATCCAACCTCCAACTGAGTAGCATCGAGTAATTTCCGAGAGTTTCCAGAGTTTTTTCCAGCACCATCTATCCACCCGCGCACAACCGCGTCTCGTCCTGTATTCGCGTTCGTCGTTTCACAGAGCACGAGACAACGGCTGTACGCGAGGAAGACCGCGAGCAGCGAAGTGTACTGGAAAGTAATAAATGAAGTTCTATTAAATCTAAGTGTTTCAATTTATATACCTAAATTACCGGCTCAAGCGACCCGTGAGACAGAGAGTCTTCGCCGAGGCCCGAGCCTGTGAGTGAGCCCATCCGCGTCGCGTCAAGGCGCCCGCACCCCGAAAAACAACAGACGCGACGTGTAGCTCGGCTCAGGACTGCGGAGGGGAAGGCCCACGCGGGAGCGCGAAAAACCCCGGGAGACGCACCGACGTGCCTCTCTCGTCTCGCCCGCCGCAGCCACCTGCCCCGCCGTGTCACATTTCTTACGTTGTCAAAAAAATATTGAGCAAACGAGTAACCGATTAGAACGACAGATCATTCTAAATTATGGAGAATTCGAGTTGATTTAGGATATGCTAAGAGGATAAGTACCATCTACACGATAAAGAAACGTTCCTTAAAATGTAGCAATCTATAATATTCGCATTGATCCCCGTGCATGAACGTTAAAAGGCGTTCATGATCCGCATTAGCACGACATTATATCAAGTTACAAATAGTGATCTTTATCAATACCTTGGGTAACTGTACCGTGCATGGAAAAAAGAAACAATGCAATCAACTCCCAAAACACGTGAGGGAGTCTTATAGCTTATGTTCTAAAAAATTAGTGAAAATATGCATCCCGTAATAGAACGACAGAGCACTGGAGATGACAGAGAATTCAAGTTGTTGAAGGATATCCTAATGGGCTAAGCAGCATTTCATGGATCCGCTTGCCTTAATGTAGTCGGATTCTCGAATGCACGATTAAGACGACAGCCTATTCAAATATAAATAAAGAGTCCATCTTCCTAAACTTCTATACGAAATACTGAGCAAACTAGTTATGGAATATAATGAAAAGACTTTATAGAGCTCAGACTATTCTAAAACAGAAGGATATGCTAGTAGCCTAATCAATACTTCCGTGTTATAAAGAAAGGTTCGTTAAAAATGTAATAATTATTTGCAATAGCATATATGCACGTGCCCGAGCGTAGACAAATAATCAACAACGGGATTCAAAAGACACCACAGTTAATTACAAATGAGGATATTCGTCAATACTTGGGGTCACTAGCTTGTACGTTGAAAATGGTATCAATTATATCAACGCCCAAAACAGACAATGAAACTTTATAGCTAATGGTCTGAACCAAATAGAGAGCATGCGAATTCCAGAATAGAACGACAGAGCATTCTAGATTACGAACAATTTTTATTCACCACGGATATGGCGATGGATTAAATAGATTTTCCATAAAAATCGAAGCTTATTTCAAACCCTAATAATATCTTATTATAAGATTGTTCTCCTTGTAGTTATGCCGTCAGATATTCAAGAACCGGAAAAGGACGACAGCACATTAGGTTTTGAAATTGCAATGATTATCGATATTTCGCGACACTATCCCGTACGTTAAAAAGACTTATTATTAACTGCCCTCCCAAAAGATTGAAGGAGGCTTCATTTCCGCGACGGAGAATCCGTCGTAAGAAAAGCTGAGTGACTCTTCTGCAGACACGCGAAACCGAGCAGAGGAATATACTCTAATGGCAACGGGTGCTTACAGGAGAGAACAGCTGAGCCATAGCCAGGCGCCGGCACTGAGCCGCGCCGTAGGAGAGAGAGAGAGAGAGAGATAGAGAGGGAGAGCGCACGAGAGCAGCAGCCAGCCGAGTCGCCGCCGTGACGTCACGGCCGTCGAGCAGCGAGAGAGCGCGCGAGGAGTGGGCGCGCCGCTGACTACCACACGCGGCCGCGCGCGGCGCGCAGAGCCAGCAGGCACACCACTGGGCCGCAGCCGCCGCTATGTCACCGCCGAGGAGCACGAGGCGACGGCGAAGGCAGCCAGCACATGGTGCTACAGCGAGCGGCGCGACGAGCGGCTGAGCCGCGTATACTGTAGAGAGCGAGCGCGTGCGTATGTGTGTGTGTGAGCGCGCGCAGCACGACGCGTGCCGAAGAGCATATGAGTGCGAGAGAGACAGCACGATGCCGTCGCTGAGCACGAAAGAGTGGAGGCTACCGAGCCTTGTAGTGTGTAACGGGAAATGTTATTGGCGGTCAGAGTGGAGGCGGCAGGGCTCTCCACAACGGCATTAAGCGAGCTAGTGTGCCGAAGCCAGAGTGCGAGTGAGGGGAAAATAAAGATAAGAAGTTTGTTATCTGCCGCGGCTCATCACGTGACGGCTGTACATGGATGCGAGCGTGTATGTGTGAGATCGCGAGATGGAGCGCCGAAGCGAACGAGCGAGCGGACAGTACCGATCCAACCTCCAACTGAGCAGCATCGAGTAATTTCCGAGAGTTTCCAGAGTTTTTTCCAGCACCATCTATCTACCCGCGCACAACCGCGTCTCGTCCTGTATTCGCGTTCGTCGTTTCACAGAGCACGAGACAACCGCTGTACGCGAGGAAGACCGCGAGCAGCGAAGTGTAGTGGAAAGTAATAAAAGAAGTTCTATTAAATCTAAGTGTTTCAATTTATATACCTAAATTACCGGCTCAAGCGACCCGTGAGACCGAGAGTCTTCGCCGAGGCCCGAGCCTGTGTGTGAGCCCATCCGCGTCTCGTCAAGGCGCCCGCACCCCGAAAAACAACAGACGCCACGTGTAGCTCGACTCAGGACCGCGGAGGGGAAGGCCCACGCGGGAGCGCGAAAAACCCCGGGAGACGCACCGACGTGCCTCTCTCGTCTCGCCCGCCGCAGCCACCTGCCCCGCCGTGTCACATTTCTTACGTTGTCAAAAAAATATTGAGCAAACGAGTAACCGATTAGAACGACAGATCATTCTAAATTATGGAGAATTCGAGGTGATTTAGGATATGCTAAGAGCATAAGTACCATTTACACGATAAAGAAACGTTCCTTAAAATGTAGCAATCTATAATATGCGCATTGATCCCCGTGCATGAACGTTAAATGGCGTTCATGATCCGCATTAGAACGACACTCTATCAAGTTACAAATAGTGATCTTTATCAATACCTTGGGTAACTGTACCGTGCACGGAAAAAAGAAACAATGCAATCAACTCCCAAAACAGGTGAGGGAGTCTTATAGCTTATGTTCTAAAAAATTAGTGAAAATATGCATCCCGTAATAGAACGACAGAGCACTGGAGATGACGGAGAATTCTAATTGTTGAAGTATATCGTAATGGGCTAAGCAGCATTACATGGATCCGCTTGCCTCAATGTAGTCGGATTCTCGAATGCACGATTAAGACGACAGCCTATTAAAATATAAATAAAGAGTCCATCTTCCTGAACTTCTATACGAAATACTGAGCAAACTAGTTATGGAATATAACGAAAAGACTTTATAGAGCTCAGACTATTCTAACACAGAAGGATATGCTAGTAGCCTAATCAATACTTCCGTGGTATAAAGAAAGGTTCGTTAAAAATGTAATAATTATTTGCAATAGCATATATGCACGTGCCCGAGCGTAGCCATATAATCAACAACGGGATTCAAAAGACACCACAGTTAATTACAAATGAGGATATTCGTCAATACTTGGGGTCACTATCATGTGCGTTGAAAAGCTATTAATGATATCAACTCCCAAAACAGTCAATGAAGCTTTTTAGCTTATGGTCTAAACGAAATGTGGAGCATGGGAATTCGGGAATACAACGACAGAGCATTTTAAATCACAGACAATTTTTTTCATCGAGGATATAGTGCTGGACTAAAGAGGTTTTCCATAAAGGTCGAAACTTGTTTGAAACCCCAATAACATCTTATTATTACATGGTTCTACTTGCATTTATCTCCCTAGATCTGTAATAGATGGACTCGAAGAAGGAAAACCCGAATAGAAAGATAAGTTCATTCTATATGATGGAGAATTCTAGTTGATGTAACATATGATATATAACGGGATGGCTATTCCCGCTATTATCGAGGATCGGTGTCCCTATTTATATCCGGAGGACTAGGTCGCGATAGCAGCGTGGAGTTCAAAGCTAAGGGGCAGCGGTAGACGAGGGAGAAAAGAACACCTTGAGTAAAAGCAAAAGGTAGCAACGTGTATTAGCCAAAGAAGGAATGATACAAGCGTGTACGCGGGCTCGCAGAGGCAGTGAGTACGCGCGAGAACTCCAGACCACAACTCGTGAGAGCGGGTATGCAGAGAGAAAGAGAGCCGGCATTTACAGGAACAAGTTACGGGCGTTAGCAGCACCGCAGGTGGTGTTGACGGCCACTGGAGCTGAGCTCAATCTGACCGTAGTGAATCTGACGCAATTACGCGTTTCGCAGTCACTGTCAAATACGTCGCACCGCGGACTTTCTATCATAAAAGTTAAGCAGTAAAATGTGTGGTCGATACTTGGATGAATGAACTCAATGCAGAAAAAGATTTAAATTTGAAATTTCTTTTTTTTCATTTTTGTCTTAATATTGATGTCCAACGAATTTCCCAGAATGTTTTCCGCGATTTTAACTACAATGAAACTACAACTGAAAATTCTATGCACAATTTTACGTATAATGTTGTGCATAAATTTATGCACGTGTCTATGTAGGCAAAATCTGTATACAAAAAGTACATAGAGCTGTGCATAGAATTATGTAGAAATTGCCGCATAATCATCAAGCACACATTTCATTGCAAATAATTGTTCATGGTCTCTGAAAAATCTGCAGTTTTGCACATTACATACCTTTCTGAACAAGAGTTCGTGTAGTTACCCTACATGTAACTTTGCACAGTAATATATACATTTATACGTATGTTCTTTGGATGAATTTCTACTGGTTTTTAAATGGATTTTTTTTTAAATTGTACATAATTCATTAGTTAAAACGTGTGTATAGATTTCTGCGAGAACATTAGTAGCAGAATATAAAGAGAAACATACGAGGATTTATGTCGTTGATTCTAATTTGCTTAACGGTTGCAGGGACATCCACAAAAACCCTATAGGAAACCCTACAGATTATGTCCGAAATCTCTGCTGAAATATGTACAGATATCTATACACATTCTTTAAGAATTTATGAAAGAAATGTATACTTTCAATACTACAGGTTTACCTACAAATATTCGTATACACTTCTTTTGGAGAACTAAAATTCGGTCGGGGTAGCACCGGATTAGAGTCTAACGGCACCTTTAGAGACTCGAAAGCCGCTTGTTGCGGTTCGCCCTATGTAAACTTAACTCGCTAGTGACAGACTGTACAGTCCGAGTTAGAGCTCCTGGGTGACTTTCGCCTTGTCGGTGACACCCAGGGAGGTATAGAGTTTCTTGCTTTTTTATGCTAGTAATCGGTTTTTGTTGACTAGTTCTATATGTAAACGTAGTTTTTTTCAATTATTATAAGCCTTTAAAAGGGACTCCAAGAGTCCGAAATGTCGGCTTAAAATAAGTTGTATGTTGCTCGATGAGATGTAGTAAATTCATTCTCCTTATTGAAATCATATTAAGTTACAATTAGTGATCCTTTCCATTAATTTGCGAATTTGTCATGTGTATTATAAAAAGTATCAAATATATCAACTCCCAAAACAGTAATAGAAGCTTCAATGTTAACACTTTGAATCGAATATTCAGTAACCCAATACCGGAATAGAACGATAATGGTTTCTATATTTGAAGAATTCTAGGTCATATAGGATATGTTAAAAGCTTACGTAATATTTCCATGATGTAAATAAAGATTCTTTTAAAATGCAATAATCTATTACATTTGCCTATATCTCCGTGCCAGATCGTCTCCAAATATTCAGGAACCGGATTAGAAAGACAGCATATTTAGTATAAGGCTGCAGGTATATATGCGCATTATAGTAAGGGTCGACAACGTGGATGTTGTATCGGAAATCATGCAGAACCTATTGAGTCTCGTAGAAGAGTTGTGAAATACAGTGGGGTTAAGTGTGAACCCCAGGAAAGTGAACTTCATATTGTGTACAACCAGGTACAAGACCAAGAATGCAGACGGATTTGCCTTGAATGGGAGTCGACTGAAACTGGCGAAAGAGGTTAAATAACTGGGGTCACAATTGACTCAAAACTCAACTGGGGTAACCACATAAGCAACAAATGCGCTATGGCCGTGAGTACCTTCTGGCTTTGTTTGAGGGCCATAAGAATAGGGCCGGCTCTGGTAATATGAATATACAAATCTATCATAAAACCGAGGCTGGCGTATGGAATCATCGTATAGCACATAAGTGTAACCAGAAGGGATATGCGAGGGAGCGATACCGAGTCCAAGGGCTAGTGATGCGAGGATTGGCGGGCTTCAGGAGCTCGACCCCGACGATTGCCCTGGAACTCATGTTGTGACTCCCACCACTGGCGCAGGATATAAGATCTGGCGCCTTTAAGGCATAGGCCAGACTCTTCGGAGACAGATCGTGCAATAGGTTTAGGGATGCGGTGGTAATAGTGGAGATAAGGAAAGGTAGTATTTGGAAGGAATTCGACAGGATGGCAGACAAACTACATTTCTATATATCATATAACGTTTTCATACCCCAGAGAGCGGAATGGATCGGAGGCACACATGACCTACTCAAAGTGGGAGAGGTGTGGATCATGGATGAATCAAAGATGGATCAGATAGTAGGGGTAGTTCCTAGGAATTGGTAAGCAGCTTGGATGCATACGCGACCGCATTCCAGGCAGAAATCAGGGTCATAAGGGAGCGCTTTGATTGGATACTGGATAAGTTTTGGAGCCCCGTAGAGCCACTCTCGGTGCCGAGATTATAGCTGCAGGCAGCGTTATTATGCTCGCGCGTGGCAAAAGCCAGCACGAGCGAGCTCGACATTAAAATCGAAAGCAAGACACTTTGGTCCGATTTCACCACTGCTTCCAGTGGATCCGTTCCGATGCTACGCAAAAACAAGCTTACGTTGCAAACCGCTTAGGAGGCTACGCGATGGTGGTGAAATAATAGCGCTTTATACCAAGAAAATTAAATCCGGCAGCCGATGCAACGCGATGGTCGGATAAGCCCTTACGCGAAAACGCCCGGTGGTTTGACGGCCCGGAATTCCTGAGAGGAAACCCTAATCAATGCTCGTGCCAAACACACTAAGCGCAGAAGCCGAGCGTAGAATCAGTAATTTAGAATCGCGACGCGAGTTCGTAGTGGCCACCGCGATGTACGTTCAGCCTGGCCTGTCGCGCATGCTAGTGTTCGGTTGGCGGGGACTCATCGCAATGAGTCAGCGTGCAAAAGCGACCAATGTCGTTACTAACAAGAGCGGTGATGAAAGCACAAGCTGAGAGAAGAGCGTAGACAGTTCTGCGGAAAAATACAACACAACCAATACCAGTGTCCGTGAGTGACAACAACTACCCTGCCACAGCAAACGTCAGTCTCGGACAAATACAGAACGTCACTGTACGTCAGATCCACAGAGTAACCAACGTGATGCAGGGACATGAACAAGGACTCCCGTACAGAGTGCACCAGTCGCATGAGGTACAGCAATTTATGGACGTGCCGGTAAAAACCAACTCAACAGGATCCTTCAGGGACCTGAGACACATACCATGGCAACTCCATCAATTGCAGCAACTCATACCACTCCGAGATCAACGGGAGCAATCCCGAAAATTCCTAGCCTGAACAGCAATTTACCCGCAGAAGACAACGCCTCAACAGACGAAACACAATACAGCATATATCAGTGGAATTTACCGAAAGATCATAGGAATAGCACACCGAGACAAATTAATGAGCAGCCAAAGCCGTGCAATGCAGAATCGGAGCGAGCCTCCGAAGAACCGAGACTAAGATCAACCAATTACGACTTCCCAGTCAATAATGCTTCAGTGAGTTTAAGTATACTTTTTTTCAAAAGCCAGAAATTCACATGGTCATGTAAATGAAATATATAAAATTATACAAGTTAGGAAAAGCCACATGAATATTTTGTTTTAGAATCTTGTAACAAATTACTATGCAAAATCTAAGATCTCTAGGTACAATAGATTTGAAATAAGAGCATAAGCAAAATTTGATGTTCGATGAATAGTCATTTTCTGAAATTTTCATTTCAGTCACAAACTTCAAATGTAGTATACCTAGAGATCTCAAATTTTGCATAGTAATTCGTTACAAGATTATAAAAGAAAATATCTAGGTGGTTGTTTGTTAAATTGTATAATTTCAGTTTCCATAGGTATACCCATATGTATACTTCTATAATTTCTGGCTTTTGAATAAAAGTTACTTATGGGTATACTTATGGAAACTGAAATTATACAATTGAACAAAAACACCTAGATATTTTGATTTAGAATCTTGTTAGAAATTACTATGCGAAATTTGAGATCTCTAGGTACAATAGATTTGAAATAAGAGCATAAGCCAAATTTGATGTTCGACGAATAGTCATTTTCTGAAATTTTCATTTCAGTCTCAAACTTCAAGTCTAGTATACTTAGAGATCTCAAATACTAAATCAAAATATCAAGGTGGTTTTTTGTTAAATTATATAATTTCAGTTTCCATAAGTATACCCATAAGTAACTTTTATTCAAAAGCCAGAAATTATAGAAGTATACATATGGGTATACCTATGGAAACTGAAATTATACAATTTAACAAACAACCACCTAGATATTTTCTTTTATAATCTTGTAACGAATTACTATGCACAATTTGAGATCCCTAAGTATAATACATTTGAAGTTTGTGACTGAAATGAAAATTTCAGAAAATGACTATATTCGTCGAACATCAAATTTGGTTTATGGTCTTATTTTAAATCTATTGTACCTCGAGATCTTAGATTTTGCATAGTGATTTGTTACAAGATTCTACAACATAATATCCATGTGGCTTTTCCTAACTTGTATAATTTTATATATTTCATTTACATGACCATGTGAATTTCTGGCTTTTGAATAAAAGTATACTTATGGGTACACTTATGGAAACTGAAATTAGTGATTTAAAGGAGTATTAGTATTCTATGCAAACGATATCAAAAATAACTCGATAATTATTTTGGAAAATTATGTCAGATGAACTTTACCAATTTTCAAGATCAATGGTGGAACCAGTTAGAAATTTTTTAAAAGTATAATATTTCAAATATTGAAAAAGTTCATCCGACATAATTTTCCAAAATAATTATCTAGTTATTTTTGATATCGCTTGCACAGAATACTAATAGTCCTTAAAATCACTGCCAGCAACTCCACAATTTGGGTGTCTCATATATCACTTGTGTTCTGAAACATTGAATGATCTTTAAATTTGTTAGCCAAAACACACTAACGTATAAAAAAACTAATTTTTATGTACAAAAATCATGTCATTCCAAAAATAAAAGTGAGTAAATCAGAATTGAATCACTGGATACTTCAGGAAATAGGTACAAAATCCTTCAGTAAGTTCTAGCTCTCAAATAGACAAATCTTTCAATGTTACAGAACACAGAAGATATACGAGACCCCCAAAATGTGGAGTTGCCGGAAGTGATTTAAGGGGTTATGCCTCAGTTAAACCTGAAAAAAACAATTTATCAATTAATAGGTAATTAAATATTATTTATAATGAATATAAAAAAAATTTTGTTTCCTAATGAAAATATACATATTAATAGTAAATTTCAATATTCTTAAAAAATTATTTATGCATACTTACTATGTAAATAGTTCCATGTATGCAGTACTAAATTTCAGCATATTTTTTCCTTTGCCGCATGAATTTTCAAGTTCTGGTTGATGAATTATTTCCAAACTGGATGGAAAATCTTCTAAATTGCCTTCTCCTCAGCTTGAACGCAGGAAATTACTGAAAAATAAAAATTTTTAATTTTAGCAACGTATAAGTTATAATATATGTAATTATAGTGAATGTTACGTATGTTTAGATACATAACATTCACTTTTGACTTACCTTTGCAAATTCTGCTCCGTTCAAGCAGTGAAGAAAGGCCTCCTGGAGTTCTTCAAAAAATTTCAGGTTGATTGGTCCATTGGTTCTTGAGAAATCATGCGGTAACTGACCTAAGATGAAAAAAATTCAAAACTTGAGAAAAAAGCATTTAAAGTTTAACTTGACATTTAATGATATAAAATATACTTACAATTTTTCTTCACACCTGGACCTTATTTAAGTCAAAGATATACGTATCCTGGTCATCTTTGTCAAGTTTGAGGATAATCCAAAAATTTTATTCGTGTCCAGTCCTCTGAAATGAAACAAAATGAAAAATCATTAAAAAAAGTAATTTTTCTAAATTTGAAACATTTTTATAATTAAGTTATAAAAATGCTTTTATTGTAAATAAATAAGTTTCTATACTTACATGTGATGAACAGAAGAGTAGAACTATCATCATCATATCAAGTTCATGTAGTTGAGAGGTTAGAGAAAACAGTCCATCAGGTGAGCTAAGGAGGCAGGAAGCAAGCAGACAGCTCCAATCAGCTGTTTAGCTTGCTCTCTGACCTACTTTTCAGCTAGACTGTTTTCTACAGAGCTGATGCTGTGACATGTGTGATGTGTGTGTGAAAAGTGTTTAATGAAAAAAATTAAAAAAAAGGAAAACAAAAGTGAAAAAAAACAGAAAAAAATTGTGAATGTGTTTCAGTATTTTTTAGTGTTTGTGTTGTAAATTATGTTGTTTGTTTACAAGTGAGGTTGTGTATGGTGTATAAGTATTTGTTTATGTGTGTAATGTGTGTATGTGTGTTTAATAAGCACCAGCTCTGTAGAAGTCAGCATCCTAATGACTTCTCTTTCTTTTGGCTCGTCGTGCTTCAAGTGTTGAATGTAGTTCTCTTCTGTCGGTCAAGAGAAGCCGCTCCTGATCCTGAAGCTTGGCCCAGTTGACTGCAGAGGATCCTGGATACACACTGAACTTCCTCATGACTTCAAGCAGTCCTGCTTTGCCTTCATTGAAGCAAGTGACTGCGATGTAGGCACCAATTTCGAGGACTGTCAGAGCACTGAAACTATGCTTGGGGATGAGCTTCCAAACAGAATGATTGAAACTTTCATTACTGTTTTGCGTGAAGCCTCCAATGCATCTCTCAAGCAAGTCTGGCTTCGTCAAGTCCTCGTAAATCGGTTCAATTGCGTTCATGATGGCAGCAGGAATACTATCTCCATGGTGGAAGTTCTTCAAGTTGTTGTTCGCCTTGGCTTTCTGCCACTTGCACCAAGATCTTGATCCCTGCGGGCAAAGGTGGTGAGTTGGATCTTCATCTGTAGATTTTTTGTGATGAAATGTTGCCCATATGGTATTTCTCATTTCATCAACAGAATTACTATGGCCACGGATGGCATTGCCATAGTACTTCGTCAACTGGTCAATCATTTGAGCAGTTAGACGGTTTCTCCACCAATGGCCAAGCCATCTGTTAGTTTTGTGCCAGCCAAGCTTTTCTTCAGGTTCCTGAGCCTCGAACCCATCCTCTTCTGAACGTGTCCTACACACTCCTTCTTCGTGATGGTGAAATCTTGATAGGGTTTAGCATCGGAAAGTGCTTTGAAGACTCTTGAATCTCCGTCTCCAATGTAATTTGCATACCTTACACCATGGATGGATTCGGATCGCTGGAACATTTCGACGATGCCATCCACTTCCATCTTGCCAGAGCTTCCTTCGTGATTGGCAGAACACTTTTCTCGGTGGGCTTCATACCATTCCTTGTACTGTGCTGTATCCTCTTCTGGTCGTTTCTCGCAGGCTAGGCAAAAGGATTGCTTCGGAGCAACATCAATCCTTTCCATTGGCATGGCGTATTAGTGTTGAAACGCCTTGAAGAGATGAATGTCCTCGTTTCCTCCAACTACCATCGCCTGATACAGTTTGGTGATCATCTTCTTGATTTTCCGTACTGCAATCTTCCTGCATAGCTGCTTTCATCGACTCTTTAGCTGTAATCAAGCTTGCATCTTTCAAGTCTTGATTAATTTTGTCAAAATTACTGTGAGAGATTGGAGTAGAAAAATCCATTACTCCACATACAGTGCTCAAACCAGTGTGCCCATGACCAAGAATTCTCATGGCTATAACTGCACGCTTGTTCACTTCATAAGCGTTACTTTGTTTTCCAACATTTCTGGTGGAGTCGATGAAAGCAACTGCGTTACATGATGTACAGGTGATGGATAGCTTGCTACCAAGACCTCGTACATCAACTTCATCAAATTTGATGCATCCGCCACAAGCTTTACAAGCCAGAAACTCCTGTAATCCTGGCAGAAGCAAAGAAATGTCAAAGATTCTATTCTGAATTTCACTCGGTTCTACATAAATTGATTTTAATTTTTGTCTAGACCTAGACACAGAAATTTCTGGCGGTACTGATGTTGAGGTACCTGGTAAAGCTTGCGCAGCAGATCTTGAACTCCATTCCCTGGACGTTGAAGGAACTGTATCAGGCGTATGTGATGCTGAAGTGATTGGTGTTGCTCGTTCTTGTTGTATAGATGTTGATGCTGATGCTGGTGCTGGTGCTGTTGTCGAAACTTCCCATTGCTGTTTTTGATGAAAAATCTTGGGTCTTCTCTTTCTTCTTCCAAATCTTCTTTTTCTGTCAGATGATCCTGAAACTCTATATCTTGAGTCTGGACTCATCTTGATCACAAATCACTCTCACTTACTCTACTTTTTAACCACAAATGCTATCAATATTATAAAATAAATTATTTAATAATATTGAGCAATGCAGAATAAAATTTGATATGAAAATTCAAAGCAAGTGTTTTTGCGCTCTTGAATTCTCAATCATACGGTAAAACAGGTTACTAGATGAATAGCCTTTTCGAAAGAATATCGCGCGGCCCCGTCGGTAAGCGCCAAATTCAAAATTATATACGAATATTTGCCTCTAATTAATTCTTTATAAAGCATAATAAATAATCAAATGCTTTTTTAAAAATAAATTATTAATTTAAATAAACAAAAAAGAGGAAAATGTGGAAATAAGCAATTTGCAAATTTTTAATATTGCATAATTTTGCTCATTTTATTAATATCTTTTAACGGATTTTAATTGCATAATAGATATTTTTATTGTATTTTACATACAAATATTATGCATGAGAAGCATTAAAAGCTCGAAAAATAATCATGTTCAGTAACATAGCACTGACAAATAAAAACGCGAAAATTACGATTTTTTAAAAATAAGCTATTCGCATGCCTTCAGTTTTTGGTCTGTAGCTTTCTATCCAATTTTTTTGGGCAAAAGGGACTTCAGCATCGTATTCTACAGACAATTTCCTATGAAAAAAGTCAATAAAAAAAAAATCGATTTTTTGACGACTTTAACTCAGGCATAACCCCTGAAAGGAGTATTAGTATTCTGTGCAAACGATATCAAAATTGACTCAATAATTATTTTGTAAAATTATGTCAGATGAACTGCACCAATTTTAAAGATCTATGGTTATTATATGCATAAGATTATTCCAAAATTCCTGAAAAATTTTCGAAACTGAATCTTTCAAAAGTAGTTAACAATTGAATCAAATCGCTTTTAAATAGATAAAGCAACAAAAATCGGTTACATAAATTTTTGACATGAGATCTAGAATTATGAAATGATGATATCCTGCGAAGCATGAGAGTATAAAATCCAGTGAAACAAGTGTTAGTGGCTCAGTGGTAAAGTATTGGACTATGAACTGAGATGTTGCGAGTTCGATTCCCGTTTAGATGATTATTTTTTTGTTTTTTTTTCTCTTATTTATTAATTACTACGTACTTGCGCAAGCTTGTAAGTATTCCAGTAGCAATATTATAACAGTTTGGATTATGGATCAGTATCTCTAGATTATCCATATGAATCCATGTGGAATCCATGTAAATCCATATGGATGATCCATATGTATACCCACCTGTATATTAGCAACAGGGCATGGACAACAGAACCACACCCTGTTGAAAATAACCAGGTGGTATTGGTACCGTAAGGTAAAACCATGTGGGAATTAATATGTTTACTATTATGGCAATTTTTCTTGCAAGTAGTGAATTTCATTTTATTGTATAATTTCACTACTTGCAATAAAAATTGCCATAATAGTAAACATATTAGTTCCCACATGGTTTTACCATATGGTTTCACCACACTGTAAACCGAGACAAAAAACCATATGGTAATTACCAGATGGTTTTATCATACGGTGTTACCATAAGGTAATACCACCTGGTTATTTTCAATAGGACGGCCTCGAGTGATTCTCGCAAACCCGAGCGTTCTGCTTTTTGTGTAAAACACGCGCATTCGTTGCGGATATATTTTCTTTTCTTTTCATTTACGGGCGTTACAATAGCATCTACCATTGGAGTACGTGCATTCCAATGGCTGGTGTTTAAATCGACGGTCACTTGGAACGCATCAAAATTTTTTACACAGCCTGCAGGAAATACAGGATTAATCTTTGGATTACTGCAGCCATACTCGTGGACTCGAGGCGAATGCGAGTATTACCTCCGGTATCGTGCTACAGTAAATGCACTAGCGCCGGCCGGGCCATCGCGCCGCAGGGGCTCTGACTTGCGCAGCTGTCGCGCCGCGGATTCGCTGGCTGTGACGACCACGCTGCAGGGGCCCTTCCTCACGTATCTTTTCGCGTGGCGAAAGAGTGACTGGATGGGGTATAACAGTTCCCCCCGCACACAGTTGACTATCGAGCTGGAGGTTTTTTTGACGACTGCGTGGCTTTAAAATTGTTCTCTGTATGTGGTGATTGTTTTTGTATACTTAATCTTATTCGCTTTGTTTCTCGTTTGATCGGATTTATAAGGTGACGCGTGACGAGATTCATTGGGTGGGATATAACAGTTAACTGCTTTCTTCGCAAATTACTATCAATCTTATATATTCACTTGATTTATTATTCTGGTCATTAAAATGTACCAAAATATTTGGCCAATAATATCGTAGAGAACTAAATGGAACACTAGTTTCTTGCCGTCAGCCGTGAAAATACATCATACCACATTGCAATTTATGTCGCCTGGATCCAATTGGACCACTATACTATCATTGTAGCTTGTTGATAGTGCATGGTTGTCTGCTGTAATTAGCAAATTACTGTCAGTTTTATATATTCACATTTTTTATTATTCTAGTCATTTAAGTACGCTCTACTATATAGTTAATAACAACATTGCTATCTAAATGGAACACTGTATTACCTACGCTTATCCGGGATAACGCTGTAATAACTGTTCAATTATCCTCGAAATTTTCGAACTTACTAATTTGGTCCCATCAGCCGTGAAAATACAGCATTCTACATTGTTAATTATGTCACCTGGCTCTCGTTGTACCACTTTACAATTCCAGGCCAAGTTTTGATTTATTATCAGGATATACACTTGGCATCAAGATCTTACCTTCTAAATCATCTGCACTCTGGTTTCATTAGTTTTCTTACGAAAAAATGCAGTAAATACATTTAGATTTGCATCAGGTATTCAATTGAAACACTGTTCTTGAAATGAAATTTTAAGAAAGTGTAGTATTCGCTGCCAGTTGTGATTGAACAATACACTTGAAATTTTTTTCATTTTCAAGATAATACACAGCACGATACTATTAAATATTTAGCATGAATGGAACGGGAACACTGTATTATCGGGCAGGCTTCGCGATAGTCTACGTTTGTTAGGTATCATTAGCGAATTACCTTACATTGAACTTATTATTGGTCGCTCTGTGTGATAGTATACTCACGTGTTTCATTATTCATATACTTTATAAATGACCTGTTACTCAGTGAGACTACTCCATTGATAATGCAATTCGCAAAATACTATCAGTCTTATGTGTTTGCTTGTATTATTATTCTGGTCATAAAAATATGCTGTAAAATTTGGCTGATAATATCGCAGAGATTTAAATGGAACACTCTATTACGTACACTGATTTGGGATAATGCAGTAATAACTGTTACAGTTTACCTCGAAATTTCCCGACTTATTAGTTGGTTTCTATCAGCCTCGGAAATACAGCATTTGACATTATTATTTATGTTGCCTGAATCCCATTAGAACAGTGTATCATCGGCGAAGCTTTTTGATAGTGCATGGTTGTCTGCTGTAAATCAAGCATTACTGTCAGTCTTATGTGTCCACTTGTATCATAATTCTGGTCATGAAATTATGCTATACTCTATAGCTAGAAATATAATCGCGTTAACTGCGGATTACTGCGTTATCCCGAAACAGCGTAGATACTACAGTGTTCCAATTATATCGCGATGATATTATTAGCTGTATAGTATAGCATAATTTAATGACCAGTATAATGATACGATTGAACACATAAGACTGACAGTAATTTGCGAATTACAGCACACAACCATGCACTAATAGGCGACATAATATGCAGTGTAGAATGTTGTATTCCCACGGTGGTGTGAACCAAACTATAAAGCCGGGAAATCTTGTGGTAAATTACAACAGTTACTACAGCGCCATTTCGAACCAGCATAGGTAATACAATGTTCCATTTAGATCTCCACGATATTATTAGCCAAATATCATAGTATATTTTAATGACCTGAATGATAAAATAAGTGAATACATAAGATTGGCAGTAATTTGCGAAGGCAGCAGACAACCATGCACTATCAACAAGCTTGGCCGATAATACACTGGTCGATTGGGATAAAACGGGAAGGCAATGCAATTTCGGAACGGCTCGTGGTTGCATGGTTATACGCAGGGACCTTCGAGAAGTAGGGAAGCAACAATCCACGCCGAGCAAAACAAAGCGGAAAATCGGACGCCCACCCCCCACTTCGGGCTTTCCTGTCCTCAGCGCGCGAGAGCCCCATGATACCGGGCTCTCCGTGCAGTGGAAATCTTCCACATCCACTCATGCGCCGCCTCGCTCTCGTTCTCTCCATCTCTCCCCCCTCCCTCTTGCTCGCTCTCTCTTTCCCTCCTCCCTCTGACGGGCCCGACGATGCCGACCGCTGGAGGACTTCTTCCGCTCTCGCTTGCGCACGCCACCCCGCCATTACTTTCTTTTCTCTCTCTATATCGCGCTCTCTCTCTCCCTCTCTCTCTCTCTCTCTCTCTCCTCTCTCTCTCTCTCTCTCTCTCTCTCTCTCTCCCTCTCTCTCTCTCTCTCTCTCTATCTCTCTCTCTCTGCCCCTACTCTACGAACCGTTGCCACCTACTGCCCACCAAAACTTCTCTGCCACAGCAGGCAGAAGCTTTCCTCGCTATCGCTATCGCAGTCAGCGCTCCCTCGACTGCGGGACTCCGAAAATTCGGCAATGCGCGCTCCATCGGTAACACGCACCAAAAGCCAGTTCTCGCATCTTTCTCTTTCTCTTCCTCGATCTCTCTCTATTCCTCAAATTTATCCCTCTTTCTCCCTCTCCCTTCCTTTATTCCCCACAGCTAAACTGCATGCGGCTCAGAGACGCGGCTTCGCTCTGTCAGACGAGCAGACCGTACAGTTCGGCAGTCGTCTTTGTTCTGTTACACGAGCAGCCAAGCGGCATGTGGTTCGGAACCACGGCTTCACTCTGCCATATGAGCAGTCAAACTGCATGCGCTCTAATCTGTTGTAATAGGTTGAGAAACTTTTTGGATACAAGTATGTGTATACAAGTTGTACCGCATGACAGTAGCACTTACGAACTTCGTTTTTATATGTATCTTAAAAAATATCGTTTTCACACAATTTCCGCAGACCTGACTCTCATCCGGTACATTACTACTTTAGAGGCATTCTGGTTGTGTCGCTCTATCGCTGTATCCTGAAATTCCTGCTTTTAGTTTGAACCATAACAATCTAAATTTTATGGAATTCTACTGATTTTTGATGCATTCTACTCAAATGCTATTTTACTCAAATAATTCTTAAGTCTACCCTCCTACAAAATTCTGCACATTATTAATGCACTGTCGCTCTGTTATGGCTAGCAGAGATATAAATATTTCTCGAGAAAAAGAGCTTTAACTCTTTTAAAAATTAAGGATTTTGTAAATAATCCGCGATAATTGAATTTGGTATGGAGAAGAACATTTTGTCGCTAGTCAAATATTAGAAATCTACAAGCTAGCGACATCATAGCCGTGTCGCTCTAATCAGTTGTAATAGGTTGAGAACATATTTGTTTTCTAGAATGCGTATACAAATTGTACGGCATGATAGTAGCACTTACGAACTTCTCTTTTACATGTATCTTAAAGGATATCATCTTCACACAATTTCTGCAGGACTGACTCTCAACCGGTACACTATTACCTTAAGGCATTCTGGTTGTGTCGCTCTAAGCCTGTATCCTGAAATTCCTTCTTTTAGTTTGAACCATACCAATCTAAATTTTCGGGAATCATACTGATTTTTGATGCATTCTACACAAATGCTATTCTACTGAAATAATTCTTTAGTCTACCCTCCTACAAAATTCTGCACATTATCAATGCACTGTCGCTCTGATATGGCTAGCAGAGATATGAATATTTCTCGAGAAAAAGAGCGTTAACTTTTTTAAAAATTAAGGATTTTGTAAAAGAATCGGCGGTACTTGAATTTGGTATGGAGAAGAACATTTTGTCGCTTGTCAAATATTAGAAATCTACAAGCTAGCGACATCATAGCTGTGTCGCTCTAATCGGTTGTAATAGGTTGTGAACCTTTTCGATTTCAAGAATGCGTATACAAGTTGTACCGCATGATAGTAGCACTTACGATCTTCTCTTTCACATGTATATTAGAGGAGATCATCTCCACACAATTTCCGCAGGACTGACTCTCATCCGGTACATTACTACCTTCGAGGCATTCTGGTTGTGTCGCTGTAAGCCTGTATCCTGAAATTCCTGCTTTTAGTTTGAACCATACCAATCTAAATTTTCTGGAATCATACAGATTTTTAATGCATTCTACTCAAATGCTATTCTACTGAAATAATTCTTTAGTCTACCCTTCTACAAAATTCTGCATATTATTAATGCACTGTCGCTTCATTATGGCTAGCAGAGATATGAATATGTCTCGAGAAAAAGAGCGTTAACTTTTTTAAAAATAAGGTTTTTGTAAAAGAATCGGCGATACTTGAATTTGGTATGGAGAAGAACATTTTTTCACTTGTTGTCAAATATTAGAAATCTACAAGCTAGCGACATCATAGCCGTGTCGCTCTAATCAGTTGTAATAGGTTGAGAACATATTTGGTTTCTAGAATACGTATACAAATTGTACCGCATGATAGTAGCACTTCCGAACTTCTTTTTCACATGTATATTAGAGGAGATCATCTCCACACAATTTCCGCAGGACTGACTCTCATCCGGTACATTACTACCTTAGAGGCATTCTGGTTGTGTCGCTGTATCCCTGTATCCTGAAAGTCCTGCTTTTAGTTTGAAGCATACCAATCTTAATTTCATGGAATGATACTGATTTTTAATGAATTCTACTCGAATACTATTCTACCGAACTGATTCTGTAGTCTACCCTTACAAAATCGTGCGCATCATGAACGCATTGTCCTTTATTATGTCTAGCAGAGACATGAATATTTCTGAAGAATGTAAGCGTAAATTTTGATTTAAAATCAAGGATTTTCTAAAAGAATATGCGAAACTTGAATTTGGTATGGAGAAGAACATTTTTTCACTTGTAGCCAAATATTAAAAATCTACAAGCAAGCGACATCATAGCCGTGTCGCTCTAATCCGTTGTAATAGGTTGAGAACATATTTGTTTTCTAGAATGCGTATACAAATTGTACCGCATGATAGTAGCACTTATGAACTTCTCTTTTACATGCATCTTAAAGGATATCATCTTCACACAATTTCTGCAGGACTGACTCTCAACCGGTACACTATTACCTTAAGGCATTCTGGTTGTGTCGCTCTAAGCCTGTATCCTGAAATTCCTTCTTTTAGTTTGAACCATACCAATCTAAATTTTCGTGAATCATACTGATTTTTGATGCATTCTAGTCAAATGCTATTCTACTGAAATAATTCTTTAGTATACCCTCCTACAAAATTCTGCACATTATCAATGCACTGTCGCTCTATTATGGCTAGCAGAGATATGAATATTTTTCGAGAAAAAGAGCGTTAACTCTTTTAAAAATTAAGGATTTTGTAAATAATCGGCGATAATTGAATTTGGTATGGAGAAGAACATTTTGTCGCTAGTCAAATATTAGAAATCTACAAGCTAGCGACATCATAGCCGTGTCGCTCCAATCAGTTGTAATAGGTTGAGAACATATTTGGTTTCTATTATGAGTATACAAATTGTACCGCATGATAGTAGCACTTATGAACTTCTCTTTTACATGCATCTTAAAGGATATCATCTTCACACAATTTCTGCAGGACTGACTCTCAACCGGTACACTATTACCTTAAGGCATTCTGGTTGTGTCGCTCTAAGCCTGTATCCTGAAATTCCTTCTTTTAGTTTGAACCATACCAATCTAAATTTTCGGGAATCATACTGATTTTTGATGCATTCTACTCAAATGCTATTCTACTGAAATCATTCTTTAGTCTACTCTCCTACAAAATTCTGCACATTATTAATGCACTGTCGCTCTGTTATGGCTAGCAGAGATATGAATATTTCTCGAGAAAAAGAGCGTTAACTTTTTTAAAAATTAAGGATTTTGTAAAAGAATCGGCGATACTTGAATTTGGTATGTAGAAGAACATTTTGTCGCTTGTCAAATATTAGAAATCTACAAGCTAGCGACATCATAGCTGTGTCGCTCTAATCGGTTGTAATAGGTTGTGAACCTTTTCGATTTCAAGAATGCGTATACAAGTTGTACCGCATGATAGTAGCACTTACGATCTTCTCTTTCACATGTATATTAGAGGAGATCATCTCCACACAATTTCCGCAGGACTGACTCTCATCCGGTACATTACTACCTTCGAGGCATTCTGGTTGTGTCGCTGTAAGCCTGTATCCTGAAATTCCTGCTTTTAGTTTGAACCATACCAATCTAAATTTTCTGGAATCATACAGATTTTTAATGCATTCTACTCAAATGCTATTCTACTGAAATAATTCTTTAGTCTACCCTCCTACAAAATTCTGCACATTATTAATGCACTGTCGCTGTATTATGGCTAGCAGAGATATGAATATTTCTCGAGCAAAAGAGCGTTAACTCTTTTAAAAATTAAGGATTTTGTAAATAATCGGCGATAATTGAATTTGGTATGGAGAAGAACATTTTGTCGCTAGTCAAATATTAGAAATCTACAAGCTAGCGACATCATAGCCGTGTCGCTCTAATCAGTTGTAATAGGTTGAGAACATATTTGGTTTCTATTATGAGTATACAAATTGTACCGCATGATAGTAGCACTTATGAACTTCTCTTTTACATGCATCTTAAAGGATATCATCTTCACACAATTTCTGCAGGACTGACTCTCAACCGGTACACTATTACCTTAAGGCATTCTGGTTGTGTCGCTCTAAGCCTGTACCCTGAAATTCCTTCTTTTAGTTTGAACCATACCAATCTAAATTTTCTGGAATCATACTGATTTTTGATGCATCCTAGTCAAATGCTATTCTACTGAAATAATTCTTTAGTCTACCCTCCTACAAAATTCTGCACATTATCAATGCACTGTCGCTCTATTATGGCTAGCAGAGATATGAATATTTCTCGAGAAAAAAAGCGTTAACTTTTTTAAAAATTAAGGATTTTGTAAAAGAATCGGCGATACTTGAATTTGGTATGGAGAAGAACATTTGGTCGCTAGTCAAATATTACAAATCTACAAGCTAGCGACATCATAGCTGTGTCGCTCTAATCAGTTGTAATAGGTTGAGAACATATTTGGTTTCTAGAATGCGTATACAAATTGTACCGAAATGCGTATACAAATTGCTTGAAAATTCTTCTCACGACTTTCTGTTTTGTTGGTATGCATTCAATTTTTTGAGTTTTAATAGAAATTTTGGATTTTGTGACTTTCCGGAAATCACTGGTGAATATATTGTCCGATTACCGGAAATCACTCAAAATTATATTTTTTGGATTACCAGAAATAACTATTATATATACTACCAATTACCAGAAATAACTGTTATATATACGCACATATTACCGGAATTAACTCTTATATATACATATATATATTTGTTGCTATGTACATCTTTTGTTCATGATATTCGAACCAGCTGGATTACGTGGAACGCGCAGGAACAGGTGTAGGTTCTGCTAGTAGATTATGAGATGCAGAAACAGAACAAGATGTAGAATCAGGAACATGATCTTGTAGAATAAATGCAGGTTTTACTCGGTCAATCGAAACTTTTGTAGGCTTATTAGAAATTTTGAGTGTGATTGTCTTGTCGTCTCGATCGATGATTTCGTAAGGTCCATTGTTGGCAATATCTTAATGCTGGAGCTGGTCGTAAGCGTGCTATAAGTTCGCGTAAACTTGAAAGAATGTTACCAGAATTTTCGAGATTTTTGTTTTCAAGACTTGAAGATACCAGTTCAAAGGGTAAACGAAGGGTTTCTCCATACACCATTTCAGCAGATGTAGCCTTGATATCTTCCTTGAAAGCAGATCGAATGCCAAGAAGAACTAAAGGTAAAGCTTGAATCCAATCGATGTTGGAATGAGCTATTATTGCGCTTTTCAAATAACGATTATACCATTTGAGACATGGTACCAGCTTGTAGTAAGGTTGTGTCGAATAGCAAATTGTTTTACAAAATTTTTGAAAAGATGAGATGTAAATTGAGCGCCACGATCTGAGGTTATAATTTCAGGAACGCCAAAACGAGAAATCCAACAATTTAAAAGTCCTTAAGTCACATTTTCTGCAGTTATATTCTGTAAAGGATAAACCTCGGGCCATCGAGTAAAACGATCGATGACAGTCAAGCAATATCCAAAAAAATGTGCAGATGGAAGTGGACCAATTAAATCAATGTGTATGTGAGAAAATCTCTTGGTCGGTGTTTGAAAGTTGCTAAGAGGAGCGAAGAGGACGAGGAATGGCGTTGAAGTGAGAGTACGTTTAGTGAAAGCTCGAGATAGTTTTTGCCTGATGGATCCTGCCGGTACTTTTACCGTACACATCGAAGAGGCAAATCTTCTTGTTAGACGTGTAAAAATCAGTCCTGGTATATTGTTAGCACACGCTCAATCACTCTCAAAAACAACTGCTAAATATCCTCTAACGAGGGTGGAGGTTAAAGCAATAACCATGCATAGTGGTGTACACGGTGAGATTTTAGATAATATTGTACTGGGACAACTACCGAAAAGAATCATCATTAGTTTTGTCAATAATAAAGCTTTTAATGGTGACCGAATTATCAATCCGTTCAATTTCGAACATTTTAATATAAACTTTTTATACTTGTACGTTAACGGTGTGCAGGTACCTTCAAAACCATTGCAGCCTGACTTTACAACAAGATATCTATACGTAGATGCATACCATACCCTATTCTCTGGTACAGATATACATTTTCTAAACGAGGGTAATCAAATAACCCGCGAGTCCTACCCACATGGCTATTATCTCTTTGCATTTGATCTAACTCCAGATTTATCGGCGAACGATAATAGTCATTGGAATCTGATCAAGCATGATAGCATTCGGTTGGAAGTACGCTTCAGCAAACCATTGACGGAAACAGTCAACTGTATTCTATACACCTAGTATGAAAACATTTTAGAAATTAATGCATCTCGTCAAGTCATAGTCGATTTTAGTAGTTAATATTTTAATATATAGATGTCACTATGTTCTACTGCACTATATGTAATGACTTAAGTCATGGTTGTCTCAGAATAAATGTAATACTCTAAGTAGTCTTTGCAATGGATAGTCTTCAAATATTGAAAAATTTAACGAAAATTCGTTCCCATACTATCGGTGTATTCCCAGCCGATCAAATACCGAGAGCTTGGACGAACCAGACACCAGGAAGATTGTAAAGATCCATCACGTTGGACGAATCAACATTTGAGTGTATAAAAAATTATATTTATAAATGTATTGATTTAAGATTGTGGGGTTTAAAAGTAATTGGTAGTAGTGTGAGCGATGTTGTGAAAAATATTGCAGATTTTATTACAAATAAAAGTAAAGATTATATGACGAAATTTCGTTTACTAAGTTATACGCTGAGAATTGTGAAAAAATATATTAATTTAATTGATGATAGAGTACTTGCTACATTCAAGGTAAACGTTGATAGCTATTGTAAAAAATATCATTAATACTCTTCAGAGCTTAGAAAAATTGAAATTGAAAATTTGTTGTATGAACTTGCTACGTTACATATGTACAACTTAATAAATATGCTCAATAAAAGATTGGAAAATTAATCAAACTATGTTTTTATTCACCTGTGAATCCATAATCCACCTCCTTTTCACATTCATAATCGTTATTACGCAAAAAAGTAAAATAAAAAAGTAATGAAAGATATTTATTCACAAGAAAAATTATTTCTCATTTCTCTGATTTCCCCCTACCTCTCCCTTCCCCCCCCCCCCCACTAAACACCACTCCCACCTATAGGTCTCCCACCCTCCCCCCAATTACGGGTGTGGCCCTCCTCCTCAATTACACGGTGTGCATACCCCCTTCCTCCCCCCGGGCTATGGCGCGTCAAAACAAACCTCCTCACCGCTCTGAGTGTGGTGGTGGGGGTTTGTTTTGACGCGCCATAGTGCGGGGTATACTACTGATGGCCCGAGCCGGCGACAACCAACTCTACCAGCTCTCCTACGTATACCACACCTCCACGAGCCGAGAGCTCTAGACGTCGTTGCTCACCAAGAAGATCGCCAGGGCTACCGCCCAGGGACCCACGATCTTCACAGCCCTGCGCTGTCAGACTCACCAGGGCTCAGTATTACGCGCAAAAGACAGTCAAACCTTTACGCTGCCAGCCTCGTTATTACGAGCTTACGCACTCCATAAGGCCTCAGTAGGTTTCCCGCAAATTCAGACCAATCGACTCTTCTCAAGGCCACCAAAATCTGTAACGTTCGGACCGCCCAATGGCGTTGCTCCTCTTCACAAGGGAAACAACTTAGCAAGTTGTCTGCAGTCAGAGGTTGCGACGCGCGATAGCCGAGAGGTTTACGCACGCTTTTTTGAAAAAGAATCGAGTATCTCGTGGTGGAGAATACTCGATTATTTGCGACTTTCTCAAGACAACAATAATCGAAATAGAAAACAACTTTTATTCGCACAAGGAGTCGTGTCGCCTCGCTCGCACTCCTCGTGGTATCAACGATCTCGCAGGAAACAGCTGATACGGTCAAATTTTATCTAAACTCATCCAGTGCTTGTACCTACCCCCCACTCTCTTCGCGCGGCGATCCTCGCCACTTCACTGCAGTGTCGGCTGCCGTATTATGCGCATCCTACGAGAAAAAGAGCGCACGATATTTGAATATTGCTTCCCAACCACTGGTTACAACCAGTATATACATATATTAGACTGCTTTAATATGACCGAGGTGGTCGATTTTCATGTCTTAACCGCCTATACGATGGGAATAAACCTAAAACTAATGAAAACACGTGAAATCATCCAATTATTTTATAACAGCGAATATCTCAAAAAGTTTTTGTGGTAGGTAATTTAGCTTTGGACTATGTTTTCATATAACCATACTTGACAATTATCCATGGTTATTTCAATAAAAAAATTGTAAGTTTGCAACACACACAAAATTGTAATTGTAAGTTTGTAACACACCTGGGCGGTCAAATCGAATCTGAAAGTATTCGGTGCGCGGGCCTTTTCCCGATCTTCTCCCGCGCGTTCCATACCTTCGCACAGCAACTACGCTTACTGCTAACTTCGCATCGTGCGACATAACGAGCGCGCGCTGCTCAAATAGCGCGATGTAATTTCTCGTTACACCCCCCTTCCAGACGCTGCGTAGCTTACGAAGCAGCTCTACACATACGTCGCACGATCTTACCCACCAAATCACAACTAGATCTTACAACAAATCACACTATCAGGAATCCATGTACAATTAATCGTAGACAAAATACAACACACGCCGCTAAGTACGAGTTTTACGTGGTGACACGCTTACCACATCTTCTGTTTCACATCTCGTCGAGCCTTTCGGACACCCCGGTCAACGCTTGACCTCGCAAACATCAATTACAATAACCAAACTATTCGCATTCGACATATCAACTGTCGACGCCTCACCTAAACTACCGTATTGCTGACTGTCAGCACTCGACGAAATATTCTTTCTACGGAATCACTCTCGTTCACGCTCGCATCAGGCGGGTCGCTCTTCGCCTTTTCATAAGGACATCCTTCGGTGGTCGAGATTCCTGCCTTCATATAACTTCTTGAGTTCAATTCTTCTCGCTCGAAATTTGGAAAGGAACGAACATCTTTCCATCATTGACACTCAACGGTGATGTAACCATCTTCTCATCACCAACCTGATCTTCTTGATTACCAAAACCAACTCGCGAGGTGTGGGATTCAGATATCCTTCCCACGATGCAATTTGTAGAAAAATCCGGGACAAATGCTACTCAGACTTCTTCAAATCATCCCCTCGAATAGAAATCATCGATAAACAATCGTTAACCTTCTATTACCATCTTTAATCAAGAGCAGATGTTCATTTACTATCGCTTACGAGTTGCATCTTAAAACTCATAAATATCCTCCTTCTAAAACACCTAGAATCGAAACACTCGATCCTAGCCTCTATCCACCAAATTCCGGCGATTTTTTCCCGACTAGTGGAGTAGTACTCACCTCCACTCAACTCTCTAGAATTCATCAATTCCTGAGTATAACTCAACTATAACTCTTGATCAATTCTAGCAAAACCACTGTTTATAACTACAGCGTCACTCATACCAGATCGCAACTCACAATTCCAAGTTGACACACTGCAAGTACCTTTCAACAGTTATACTTATCTTGCACGAATGATCTAGGCGTGCACTCCCACCATTCATGCTCACAGTAATCTGTGTTGAAAAAAATATATTAGCGTTCGCGAAAACAGGGTTAACACGCCTGCTCACTTGCGGTAATACCGAGGTCTTTTCAGATAACCGCGAATACATCTTAACCTCTTTTATGCATCCGCTTTTATTATCCCTGGGCAGTTCTTCCTAATATGCCCAGGCCTCTTACATTTATAGCAGAGCAACTTCTTCTGCTTTACACCTTTACTCTCGGACGATGTCGAAGCTTGAAAAACTTTTTCCTCATTCTTATGATGTTCATTCACTCTACGAATCTTCTGCTCCAATTGCTTCAGCTTGTCTTCAACAATTCTCTCAATCGTTGCTAGCAACTGAGTATCTGGCTGGGCCGGAATAACGTCGACCGCAGCTACTCTCGTACTTACAGAAGTCTCGGGTCTAATCCACGATGGTGATCTGAACTCCAAATTTGCCGGCATTGTCCGCTCTGGCGGAGGTGGCGGACGATACTCCGTGCATCTTGCAAGTACCGTTTCTGCTTCTTCGACAATCTGTCCGCTGTCACGAGGATACGATTTTCTAAAAAAATCCTCTACTAGATGTCTTTGACGATTCGACGACGGACGAACTGATTTGTCCTCAACCTCTCTTCTGCCTCCAGGTTCTTCAACTTCAATTGAACTAAATATTTCCTTCGATCTCCCTGGAGTCTGCGCATTTGACAAATCCAATGTTACGGTTGGTGTTGTACCACCCATCTGTAGACTTTTCATACTGTACGCCTTATCAACTGGAATGGTGGCACGAGCTGAAGCTACTTGCTTTCTCAGCTCCATAATTGTCCTCTGCATATTCATCATCATTTGCCATAAATCCGGCGGTAAATTATATTTTATACCATCGATTCCTGTCCAGACGTTCAACTCTTGTTTTGTCGTAAAATTCTCACTAGACTCTTTCGCACGACTTGCATCGGCTTCGTTATCCTGCAATACATTGTTTCTTCTCACACCGACAACTTCATTTTGCAACATGTAGCAGAGTGGATGTCGTTCACGAAACACAGACAAGGCCTGTAACTGCGCCTGCCTCCATTGTACGCAGGTATTATATATAAACGACCTGCGTGCCTCCACCCTTTCAGTCCTAACTGCAATTGTCTCGCCTTCGGTGGATGGTACAAAATTTTCATCTATGTACTTTCCTCTCAACCAACTATACAAACGATGCATCTGCTCTTCTAACGAACCATCTAGTCTAAGTTTCATCTCAGTCAATGCTTTCAGTCTATCTTCCGCTCTTAAACTCAATACGTAGTCCGCAATATCGTCAAACCTATCGTCAAACATCTTAAGTTTCTGCGCTAATTAATTTCGTACAAAACGCAATAAATTGTGTGTGTACGCGTGCGCAATCCCTGACTACTCCCAAAATTCGCACACGTGCTTCCGGTCGAAAAATAAAATAAAAATAAAATCTCGAAAAAAAAATAAATTCAATATAAATTCTAAAATAAATAAAATGTCGGAAAAACTTGAAAAAAAATAAAATTCAACAATTACTATTATTAAAGAAAAAATAATAAAACAAAAATTTACTCTGCAACCTACTTTACCGACCAGGAACACTTACCACACCTGCAAATCTAATACACGTGAGTGTTCTTCCTTCTCACATAAATCCCCTATTAAGGAAGACCTGTATCGAAAACGCGAAGAAAATGCCTATCTTCGCCTACACACACAATCATACGCCGCGCGAGTACGAGTTTCCCCCTCCTTGGCAGTGAGCAAAATTCAAAACTGCTGTATACTCGACGCGCCGCGCGCCGAGCTCCACTGTACACACTACTACAGCTGACGGCTCGCTCGACTACGAGCTCGCCTCTCCCGCGCAGCAAAGTACTGCGCCGGACCTTTAAACGTAACTGAAAACAATGCTCAAAACTGCCAATCGGGGCAGATTTCAAAAATAATGCTCTCTCGGAACTACACATTATACAAAACTAATACTCTTCACACCGAGTATACCACACTAAAACACTATGTATTTCGAGACCGCCACAGTACTCGAAATTAAATCCATTCCGAGAGAATAAAACTTCGAAATCTTTCTCTCTCGCACTCACGTATATAAAATTATAGAGCTGGAATATCGCCTTATTCCGACTCTCGCTCGACGTAAACACGCGCAATGTTTACATCTGCGCTGCGCTCGCTGCTCTCTCGCTGTGTTGATATCCGCGCGCTAACGTTTCTAGCCTCTACGCTTCCAAAAATCACGCCGATCTCCAACGGCAATATTCAAATATATTTTTCAACGAACTAATTTTCCTAATAACTATCCAGCTACACGAGTTCGATCATACATAAAAAAAACGATTCGTTTCCTAACTACTTGGACCTCTTAGCACGTTAAGCCAATTGTAACATTATATTATATTCCTCAAATAAATCATTCTCTTAGCTAACTAAACGCGAGTTCGACATTACACAAAAAAAAATGTACCTCTCACACATTGAGCACCAATTGTAAATTTATTCTCATTTATAACTTAATACGTAACGTATCCTATCTCGCTCGGACCTCTCACACGTTGAGGCGCCAATTGTAAATTTATTTTCCTTTACAATTAAATACGTCCCGTATCCTATGTCGCTCGGCCCTCTTCGCACGCTGTGGCGCCAATTGTAACATTATTAAAAAAATCGTCCCGTATCCTACGCACTAGGACCTCTTTACACGTTGTGGCGCCAATTGTAACGGGGCAAATGGCTTTTGCACGGCGACCACGGTATGTCGCCGCGTCACCGAGTCCTACCTTTACTCTTTGTAGATGCTACCCGGCGTAGCTCCTCGATGATCTGCAAACTGCGTATACAAAGCCAATTACGACGAATACAAATGTGTGATGCGCCCGAGCATCACACTTACCGTGCAACTCCTTTTCGGATTCGGACAAGAGGACGAAGTGCGGACACGGGGAAAATGAACACTCAAAAGTTAACGCTAAAGAAATAAGTCGTGGACTCATATATTAAATGATGAAAATAGAAATATAATAATCCGCAATCACAGGTCGCATGCGCGACAGCGGAGAGATAAAACGCTCGTCCTTGGCAAAGAAGGAACGAGTATTCCGTGGCGGGGAATACTCGGTCAACGGCGACTTTGCCAAGGAAATCTGATGTTCGAGATTCGACTTACGGTCGTGCGAAGCACGCGTGGCTTCCTCCGCACGCTATCACGAGCCGCTGCTCCTCTACGGGATCTGCTCTCAAGTCCTCGGAGATGCTCGGAGAAGACGTCCCTTCTCCAGCACAAGGATGGAGTAGTCCTCGGTCACCTCGAAAATCACCGGATAGGATGCTGCGTCACCCGGGCACAACGGTGGCCTTGCTCTAGGTCTTAAGTTCACACGAAGAACACACCTGGGCGGTCAAATCGAATCTGAAAGTATTCGGTGCGCGGGCCTTTTCCCGATCTTCTCCCGCGCGTCCCATACCTTCGCACAGCAACTACGCTTACTGCTAACTTCGCATCGTGCGACATAACGAGCGCGCGCTGCTCAAACAGCGCGATGTAATTTCTCGTTACAACAATAAAGCATTTTACTAAAAAGATATCTCTTTTTTTAGAACCCAAAGCGATAAAATTATTGATGCGAGATGTTGTTAACCAATTTATAATTTTAAGGTGATTAGGTTACACTTATTAAGCTCCTGTTCGTTATTTTCGCATTCAGTTGTAATAAATTACATAGTTTCCAGTACGAAAAGAGGTCGTTGCTTCTACAATCATACAAATCTTATAGAAGACAAATTTATAAAAAAATACACGTTTACTAAAACCGAAAAGGAATATTAATAAAACTGTTTATTACCATAATTTACTTACAGGAAATAAAGCTGGAGCCATATACGGTTCCATATATTGATAGTATAGTGACATAATTTTAACTAAACATTGTAAGGCAGCCACTTTAATTTGTGTATGTGTAGACTGTGTTGCTTCACATACAACTTCCATAATGAAATTTCTTTCAGACTGAAAAGAAAAGAAAATAAACGCAATGTTATTATTTCAATATATTGTTTAGTAAAATTCAATAATATTATTATGTTTATGCGTGTACATGAATACATAGCACATACATATGCATATGTATTTCTACAACATAATTTAGGAAAAGGACTGCGACTTTACTTCATTAAAAAACAGTTGAAGCCACAAAAATTACTATATTGAAAAGTAAAATTGTATTATAACACTAGTAGATGCTTCTCACTTTCGACAAGCTCATTTAGAAATGAATGAGCGGCTCGAAGGTCGGGAGGAGGAGGGGGGGGGGGTGCGACTGAGCACAGAGAATCAGAGTCAGCAGTACATCAACCATGCGCGAACTAAATTTGTGTGTGTGTGAATTCGTATAAACTCGGTTGCATATATTGCTTTCAAATTGTTCATTTACAAAAAAGAGTTAATAATAAAATCGCTATATTTATATGAGAACGAAAAATATTTAATTATAACTATTTTAAATATAAAAGAAGTTTATGAACATTTTTATTCAATTATCAAGGGATAGCGGAAAGATCTAGGTAGAAATAAATTAACAAATATTTTTATTCAATTAATTTTTTTTTAATAAGAACAAAAAAGCAATTGTTGTCATTACATATATATTATACAAGCATACATAATTCATTGAAAATAGTGTTAAATAAACATGCATTATCTTTAACAATAGAATTACCACTCTCACTTAAATCGTGTATTATTTTTTCTCTGATAAGCAATTTGGAACCTTTCAAGTTTTCGCCATTTTTACACTGAAATATTTATAAGGAGAAATAAGGTCTTCAAATTTTCGAACAGTGTCTGGTATACTTTGAAGACAAGCAATATTTATTTTAATTAAATTTGTGATACGTACTAAATTGTCATAAGTAACTTGTACAAAATTTACTTATGGAATGTATGGGCAAGGATTCTTCCTGCCAGGATTGTCGGTAACTTCACCAGACGTAGACTGATTCGAATTAACTTTTTTTATTTTAATTATTATCGATTGAAAACTGTAAGACGTAGTAAAAACAATGAAAAAATTTTTGTTGATAATAATACGCATTCTCAAGCGAACGTTGCTCTTTTCTTGAAAGAAGCTGGAGATTTCTTCAAAATTTTCTACGACACAGTTCCATTCTTCTACTGTCAAAATGTTTGACGCAGGAATCAGGCGCCGTTCTAACAGCAGCCGGTCAAGCCCCGCAGCCATGGTCCGCAAATCGGATAGTACCTACCGATTCTGTGTTGAAGTGTATTAAGCTACCGATTCTGTATCGGAAGCTTAATGCTATTACAACTGCGAGCACGTATACGTTGCCATACATGGATACAATTTTGAGTAAACTTCAGAAGGCGAGGTATATCTCTACTATTGACCTCAGTACAGCATACCACCAGATACCCATGAAGGAAGAAGATATTCCCTTAACTGCATTTACCGTATCTGGGTTAGGTTTGTTTAAATTCATCCGTCTACCTTATGATGTAGTAGGCGGGCCTGCGACTTTTCAAATGCTGAATGATCAGTTCATTGGACCTGAATTGGAGCCGTACGCCTTTTCCTATTTGGATAACATTATCCATCACGACCGAGGCTTTCGACGAACATCTGCATTAGTTAGATGTAGTTCTGAAAAGAATCGCGGAAGCTGGGTTGACGATTAGCCGAGGTAAGAGCAAGTTTTGCTGTGACGGCGTTAAATATCTAGGCGTTATTGTGAATCGTGAGAGATTCCGTCCAGATTCTCGGAAAGTTGCACCAATTTTAGATTATCCTGTTCCGAATACTCTGACCAAATTGAAGAGATTTATGGGAATGGTTTCCTGGTATCGAAAATTTCTAGATCGGTTGAGCGATGTGGCGGAGCCGTTGAACCTGGTGTTACGTGGCAAAGCAGGATTTATTTGGAGAGCAGCGCAACAGGATGCTTTTGAGCAAGTCAAAACCATACTTGCATTATTCAATGAGTGGGAATATCTTGCCGTTCTCTGGGCAATGAAGAAATTTCGTGCATATGTGGAGGGTTATCATTTTAAAGTATTTACAGACTGCTCAACTTTCAAATGGCTTTGTAATCTACGTAACCCTAACGGTCGATTAGCTCGGTGGGCATTAGAGTTGCAATCATATGATTATGAGATTGAATATCGACCTGGCAAAGAAAATTATTTCCAGATGCATTATCGTGGATGTTTGAAGAAGAAGATTTAGATAAACAGCGAATTGCATCTTTAAAAGACATTCAAGAAAGCATTAAAGATCAGTGGTACGTACAAATGCATCGGCAAACTTTAGAAAAGCCTCAGGAATGTCCAGACTGGAAGATTATTGTTGGTAAGCTATATTATTACAAGCCTGAGCCAATTTTAGAAGACGTTCAAGAAGATATGGATGCTTGGAAGCTGGTCGTGCTCAGAGATAAAATAGACGCAAGACGTATGAGCGAGTCGCCAGATATTTTTACTGGGAGATAATGTATAAAGATGTTCAGAAATTTGTCAAGTCATGCATTGTATGTCAACAGAGTAAAGTGTTGACAGTGTAAGCTGATATGTGGTGGTTCAATTCTTTTAACCAAACTCAAATCTCGCAATATGTATTCAACATAGCCTTGCTCTTTTTATAATTCTAATAAAAGGCTGTAAATACTTTGATGTCGCCTAGCAACTAAAATCGGAAATCGATTATGCCAACCTTGAAATGCATTGTTGGTACAAGCGATTTCTTAGAGAACAGATTTGTATTGGTTCCAGAGGATTGGTGCATATCTTACATTTATAGCAATTTATCGTCCGATTGCTCGTAAACTTTTGATATAGTTAATATCAAAATATGTGGCTATAGGAATGGAATCGTCGGGTATTTCATTACGAAATGCATCGAACACGTCTGGTAATCTTCCGATGGTACAAAAGCTAAAGCGCTGTTGTTGTAGACCTTCTGCTCGTATTTTGCATATTTCTATGCGCATTTCCAGTACTTAACATCAACTTTGGTGAATGATCCTCCGTACAAAAAGACGTCGATTAAATTAAAGCCGTCGTTATATTAAGGTGAAATTGACCTAGTGACACTTAACTGGTAAAACAGGCCCATCACTCGTAAAAATTAATTATTTTCATGGATTTTTTTTCCCACTTTAGGTTAATTGGCACTATCAAGCATCGATCTACCATAAAACAATTTTGGTACGGTTGTACTATGGGTTTTTTTTGGAAGCTGAAAAAAATTAAGACTTTTTTTCAGTGTTTTTCTTTTATGAATTTTATTTCAAAAATGTTTATGGTGTTGCATTTTATGATTTTTTCACAGTAAAAATTTTATTTGTGTAATTACAAATCAGATGATATGGCGTGTATGGAGGTCTATGGTGTTTCTATGGAGTTTCATTACGTATGAATTTTTGAATTTTTACTGCGTTTCAAATTTTATAGATTTTCAAGTTTTAAGTGATTTTATGGGGTATATGGGGGTAACCTTCCTTATATATTCGGAAAGGTAATGAAATACTCTATAATTTCACAGTATTAGATTTATTACTATTTGAATGTCTCTGTTCATTAGAAGGTCAAATCAAATAACTTTTTTTCGCCAATAATCAATTTTTTTAATTTTTGACTTTTAAACGTTCTTAATACTTTTTGAAAGTTAATCAAGGGGCGCGGTAGCACCACGACGGCAAGTATAAAGTACATAGTACGTACGCCGCCGTTGGGCGCTAGCCAGATTACCCTATATACTTCTCATAGGCATTGTTGGAAACTAGTCGTACGGTTTTCTTCGCACTGAAAGCTTCTTTTCTTACATATAAGAACTTAAATGAAAGCTTGCGACAATAGTAATAAAATCACATCAGGGTCACACATTATGAAATTGCTTCAATCGGAAGATATTCTAAAGAAAAAGTTCGGGCACCTCAATTCTTCAAGCGGGAGAAGAATTGTTCGACGGATATCCGGTGACGTAGCATCTACGTCATTCTGGGCTATATAGGTATACTTAAGTGTACGTTATTTTTCTGCAGGCGATATAGATATACTTTAGTTTACGTTGTTTTTCCGCAGACAACAGACGATGTTTTCCTACACAGTGTTATATTTTTTAAATCAACGTGAATTTTATTTTGCTTTTTTTGTAAAAATATATATATAAATATATTGCTAAATAGTGTTAAATAATAATAACATAAATACAGATATTAAGACAGTGCTAAATATAATTAATACTTTTGTGTCTTTACAATGTTATGAATTACGAGAACACAATCAGATAAGTATATGGTTTTATATTACATTTAAATGTTATGTTTTATTTTTTCAGATTTTCATAAGTTATTATGTCTCATGGGAGGTTATACGCTTGGAGCGAATATTGAAAAATTAAGTAATACATGGAAAAATAAAAAGGTTTCTGTGTGTCAATATTGAACTATTCTATCGGCCTCACTGATTCTATTCATTAATAAACTAGGAAATAGCTGAAAAATCTATTAAGTTTAAACCAGCAATTGGAATAGAGCAAGCGTAAGCTTTTATTTCGATTTTACATAATTTCTGATTATAATAATTAGAGTCATTAATGTAATGTGTAAATGACGAATATGTATATCTTTGCATATTTTTGCATAATATAAATCTATGCATAATATAAATTAAAGTCATCAAGTCATAAAGTTATATAACTTTACATATAATTAGCAATTAAATAATAAGAAAATTTTCTTTAATGGCCTTAGTATTCATGAGTTGAAGACGTAACAAAATAATCAAAGACTCGGGTTTTGTAAACTTATTCTTTGATTAAATGTTATCTTTTATTTTTTCAGATTTTTACAAGTTTCTTATTGGAGGTTATACGACAAACATCATTGGTGAATATTGAAAAAAAAAATGAAAAGGTTTCTGTATGTGATCTTAAAAAACAAAAAATGTGTAATATTTTCTATCGGTCTCACATGTATTTATTGGGAAATATATATAACAGACAATAATTGATAATTGACCAGCCAAAAGGAGGTTTCTGTGACGCAGTGAAATTAAAGCAGTACTTTGAGTCAAGAAAGTATGACAATATCTGTCAAGATGAGAGGAAGTGAATTTTGAGTCAAGAAAGTTTATAATGTCATGTACTAGACGATAACGGGATATCTCAAGTTTAGACTAGCAAAAAGAAGGTTCTTGTGACGAAGTGGAATTAATGAAGTGAAAAACTATTTTGATTCAAGAATTATTTATAAGACATGCTGGAAGAACTCATTTCTCAAGAATAATGAATATATCCATTTAATAATGGATCAGTCAATATATGAACTGTAACAACTTTTATCCAGTGTAATCAAATTTTATGTTTACAAAGTGTTTTTGACGTAACATTTATTATGGTTACGTATACATAAATTATTTATCAGAAATGCTGGAAGAACTCGATTGACAAGAATAGATGCAATATCTATCAAGTTTAGACCAGCAAAAATAAGGTTCGTGCGACGAAGTGAAATTAGTCAAGTATATTCAGTCAAGATAATACTTTCTATCGATCTCACTATTAATATTTATCACTTACGTCTGAACAATGCATTGCTTTTTATTAATGGTAATGTATTATCAAACTTGATTGAAGAAAGCTTGAATAGACTTTGATTAATAAATCATTTATAAGAAATGCCGGAAGAACTCAAATGACAAAAATAATATATGTATCCATTTCATAACGTTCAGAGTAGATAAAAAAATTCAACGAATTTTCCTGTCACAAGGTTATAGTGAAGTGAAATAAATTTACGTAAGTTTTGCAGTTTTAATAACCAAGATTTATGATTTATGATTATTAAATTTAGAAGTCAGGTGGTTTAAAGTGTGCGTATTATATTTCAGCGCTTAAGTATCGAAGAAAGTTTTTGCAGAATTTCTATTGGGAGGTTACGCAACTGTCATATTATAAAGGAATGGAATTCCTGTGAGAAGCTAGTGATGTGAAAAACGTTTTTTAAGATATTATATAAGTTAAGAAAACATGTGGTTTAGAAGTTTTTGCCAATTTTGAGAGAGTAAGTACACTAAGTTTCCAGATGTTACGAGACTTTTCCCAAAGGAAAAGCATGTTTTGTTTTATAGGTATACAACTATCAGGTTATACAAGAAAAGAATTTTCTTGTGTCGTGACAAGCTAGTGAAAGTGTTGTATTTTCATCGTTTATTCGAAGAAATAATATACACAAGTTTTGGATTGTTACGTTACAACTTTTCGCGGCTCGATTCGATCAGTGATTAACAAATTACTGCTCGAGTCACGGCTCGAAACAGTTGGCACGCTAGAGTATAGCCGCAGAATTCAAGGACACAAAAGTATCTTGTGTCAGGAATTCTGCGACTGCCAGCAGCTTCCCCGCCGTCGGCAACGGTCGACACATGCGCTGCTGACGCTGCGCTCTCTCGACGACGCGGTCGCCAAAGCCCATAGAAACCTATGGGTAAGACAGAGAAAGTCGAGAGAGAGAGCGCGGCGGAGGAGAGCGCGTTAATTAAGAGAGGGGAGGCCCAAAAAGTGCCTCCCCCAGAGCAATTAGGAGAGCGACGCGTTACTCTCTAGAGAACGGCCGAGCTGCCCACTCCAGATTTCTCTGTCTTTAGATTTTTTCTCGCATTCAGTTTTCTTTATTGTTTTCTAAAACATTTAGACCACTTTCGAAAGTTTACCTGTGTCTCACACATTCAAATGTTCTGGGGTGTTTCTTTGGCTTAATAAAAATTACAAATCTTGCCGACAAAGTGTTCCTGTTTACTTTCCTTGCTGAGTATCTCGTCTCTCGTCCACTGGTCCCCTCGAGTCCATCATCTGGTCGCAGCGTCTAATTCAGCATCATCAGCGTATTTTATCAATTCACGAAGAGGACAAGGTAAGAATCAGAATATAATTCAATTTAATGTAATTGAGCCAAGACGCAAAGTAGTAGAAGTGACGTGTCGTCTGAACGGCACGCGCGGAAAACAGTACGTCCCCCTCCGCGTTGTTTACTCGCGCTAGTTTCAGTGCATAGATTTTAAGTTGATTACAAATATTTATTTAGTTTACGGAGGAATAGAAATCACACTCCTATTCTCCCGTGACATGGATTTTATTTTTATTTTTCTGTATATTACTTACAGTGATAAATAAGGCTGATTCAGTAAAGTCTGCTGTTCATAAATTTTTTTTTTACGACAAGTTCATCGGCTCACCAGTAACAGAGAAAGAATAATTTATTTTAAAACAAAGAATCATGTTCTATAATAATAAAGTTAATTTATTTGAAGATAATTAAAATCTACGTATCTGACAGAGTGAAATCCATTGACAGTATTTTGATCCTAATGCCATCTTTTCTGTAAATGCATTGATTCACTTGAAACTTTTTGTAGGTTCGTTAGGGGTTTATAACGCAATTTCAATAATATCATTTGTGATAAACTTGGAGTTCCACCGGGAGGTTATAAACTAGCAGAAACCAACAGTAGATTAGTACTTCAGGTTAAACATAGTTATAGTACGAAAGTGGGGGACATAGTTATAGTACGAAAGTTATGGAGATATAGAGATCCCTATAACGAAGCTATGAAGTATTAGTCTACTGTTGGTTTTTGCTTATAACCTTCGCTTCGATCTCCCAGTTTATCATAAACTATTCGCTAGTTCAAGTCCCGCAATGTGGCGCTACCGCCGGTCTTGAAAAATAGACTAAGTTCACGTGGTAAGGGTCGCAAGTTCAAACACGTCAACAGTATGTGATGTTAAGTATGTAAAAAAGATTTGGTAAAAAGCGGAATGGCAAGTACAATTGTGGAGATTTTTGAGCTTATCAAATACGTAAATGGAGGTAGTAGACCTTTTGAAGAGGGATGTCTTATTTTAAATTCAAACCACATATTATTGTGTGGAGTTTGTAGTAGCATACAAAATACAGACAAATATTTTGCTTTATGTTTGTAATCTAGTTCTCTAACAAGTTATCCGCATGAAATAAATATTACAATAACAAATCTACAAAATGAAAAAAATATAAATGCACATTGCACTTGCCAAGCCGGCAATAGTGAATCCTGTAAACATATAGTGGGTGTTTTATTGTTTTTGAATAGGTAAGTTGTAGTGTTTCTATTTTTGAATTATGAATTAAAATCATTTATATCATAAGTAGAAAAACAAAAGATAATATTCACACATTTTGTCATGGAAAACAGGTAGAAGGAAATTATAAAAAAACTTCTGAAATTAGAAAGCAGTTATTGAAAATATTAAGTGAAGCTGATCCAGAATCAGAAATAGGTCAGCATGTTCAGTGTTACAGATCAAGCCTCGGATCAAGTTTACAAACTCAAGATCATCCATCCACTGTTGCTTTACCTGAAAGAACACTAAAAAGTATAATAAATAATAAAAATAAAGATAAATCAGCTGTGATATGTAATTTAAACACAATATATGGTTTTCATCAAAACGAAGTAGCTAAAGAAATATTAAGTCTATTAAATAATTGTATATGGGCCAAATATTTCGAGAATTTTAAAGTTAATTTACCTAATCGAGATCAATGTTTCAATTATAATAATTATGTTTGTTTAAATATTAAGAAACAAAATAGTAGAACCTGGTACGAAGAGAGAAACCTAAGGATAACCGGTTCTATTTGTTACAGTATTTTTACTTACATGAAAAGTGGATATTTTGAAAAAGATCAGTGGGACAAAAAGTTGCAGAATATTTACAAATCATAAGTATGTGAATAAGTGTGAACTATATTCGTTTGGCTTTATCCCTCGGTGTTTTTCAATAATTGTTTAATGAATCTGTCGATCTCTCCGAGGTAAAATGTGTAGGAAAAAGGTGAAAAATAAATTTACACCATTTTTCCCTTATTCAACGTTTCGGTGAACATTGTCACCCTCTTCAGGAAACTGTCGATTTTATTTATTATTGTAAATGAGTTCATAAATTTTAAATATTAACAAAATGAACAAAAATATTTTCCTTACAAGTAGAGGCACCTAACGACGAATACTAGATGTTATTCTTCCCCAGCCAGTGTTCAAAATTGCCCCCGATATTGAGGAACACAAAAAATCAAAAAACAATGTTATTAGTAAATTTAACCATAATTTCAACTTTGATAAAATAAAAACAAAAGATAAAGAATGTAATCTCAATAAAAGGCTTGTATCTGAAATGTTACACATTCAAATGCAAGATAATAGCATAAATAAAATGGAAGACACGCAAAAACTCAATAACGTGTACACACAGTTAATATACCGTTTGAAAAATAAATCGGATCGGGGACAATTTTGATGTATACATGTGCGAGCGAACGGAAATTGTGACGTCATACATAAACACACCGGTCAAAAAGTCGCAAGACTCCTTGCTAATACAAAAGCGCCGGATACACCTATTGTCTTCTCATAATTGACACAATAGCCGAAAGAGCCGGAACAACAACATTGACTATTTCTGGTAATATTTGCTCCTCCTTCCCCCGCCTAACACTGGCTGGGGAAGAATAACATCTAGTATTCGTCGTTAGGTGCCTCTATTTGTAAGGAAAACATTTTTGTTCATTTTGTTATTATTTAAAATTTATGAACTCATTTACAATGATAAATGAAATCGATAGTTTCCTGAAGAGGGTGACCAATGTTCACCGAAACGTTGAATAAGGGAAAAACGGTGTAAATTTATTTTTCACTTTTTTCCTACACATTTTACCTCGGAGAGATCGACAGATTTATTAAACAATTATTTACAAATCATCATTTAAAGAAAATGTACATACGTTAAGAGGTCAAGAGGGAGAATCCAAAGCTAAAGCAGCTTATGAAAAAAAAAACTGTTACTCGAGTGCATGAGATGGGCTTATTTATTTTGAAAACCACTGCATGGTTTGATTTTAGTCCTGATGTGTTTGCAAACAATTGTCTGATTGAAATCAAGTGCCCGAGAAATCCAGATAAACTTATAGCAGACGATTTAATAAAAACTGTCCCATATTTATATTTTGAAAACGATGTACCAAAACTTAAAGTTCCTCATCAATATTACGGACAAATACAGTTAGGTTTGGCATTACTGCAGCTTGAGAAATGTCATTTTGTGGTTTATGAAAGTGATAATGATTCATGTAAAATAGTTGACGTATACAGAGATGATATTTTTATAAAAGAAATGATAAGAACTTTATCTGAATGTTATTTTGTTAATATTTTACCTTAGTTAATAACTAATGTTACTAAAACTAGAAAATGTCAATAAATAAATTAAATTAGAATTTTATGGTTTTTTATTTATTAATAAAAATTTTTTACCTATCATTAAGTTATGGAATAGAAAATTTAGTTTTATTTATGATTGGTTGACTTAAATTAACAAGTCCACATATTATAGTCATTATTTCATTAATATATTTTGTCATGTCCCAATCTATCGTTGACTGTAGAAAATGAAAAGTTTTGCTGCAGCAATTCCTTTCGTTTGTAAGCCGTTATCTTTGGTTATTTGTTGATTTTTCTCAGCAAATGGTGGCCTTATTAATTCTATCTTGCTCTCTTTACATTCACTTTTAGTCACCAGGAATAAGTTCTTTTAAAAGATTACTTTGAATAAACATAGATTTATCTGAAGCTCTGCCTCCATAGGCTTTGCTACAATACGTAATTAAGCCAGAAGATGCTATTCCAATGAGAAATTTCAGTTAGCTTGCTTTTATAGTGTGAATACATTTTTATTCTACACTGTACACATTTTGAATTTTGCAAGGCAACCTCTGTATAATCAAGAACAATTTTTGTGTTTTTAAAATTTTTGAAGCGTAGGTAAGTTTTCTTGAATTTCATCTTTAGTTGATAAATACACACTCTCTTCTAAAACCCATGCTAATTGATGTATTGTTTCTACAAAATAATTATGAACAGTTGTTTTGGAAACTTTGATTAACACTTCTAAACATTGATATGTTAAGCCTAGTCGAAGTTTGCATTTTTGGAATCGTGTCAGTTTGAACACTTTCGTTGATCATTCTAACACTGTGAGTTTGAACACTTTTATATATTGATATGTCTTCTCTTAATGCTTGGATAACATTATCAAGATTTCTGGTACTTTGTTGTAGATTCATAATTTTGTCTATATCACTTTCAACACTTTTACTTTCACATTCAAAAGTAGCTTCGGTTGCGTCACTAGAAGAATTCTCTTCAATAAAATCACTTTCGAAAAGGTCACCATCTAAGATATGGTCATGCAGTACATGTAAAGATAGTACAGCATCCGATTTGAGTCTTCTGGTTTTAGTTTCTAAAATAAAATTGCTTTTTAATTAACTTGGCAACAATTATGTAAGAATACATATACATTTACAAATATTTATTGACTCACGAAAATTTTTATAATCACATGGTTTGAAGTATAAACCACATACACGTGTATACAAAGATACACACTTAATATTTGTGACTTCTAACCATTTTAAAAGCATTGTTTCTTCTACTAGTCCGGGCGTCAGGGAATTCAAAAGTGGAATATCATTAAGTTTCTTCTAACTTTACTTTTATGATTGAAATACGTTATTGTTAACTTATTCAAAATTACCCTAAAGTCTCGACTTCGGGCCAGGTCGGGAACATTGTTATTATTGCAAAAAGAATTCCGAAAATGCACTTTTTTTTAGTTTTTCGCGAATAACTTTTTTGTAACTCATTTTACCTAAAAAAAGATAGAGATGAAAGTTGTTCAGAATTGAATTTCATATAAGATACATGTATTGCCAACCGCAAAATTAATTTTTTTAGTCGTTAAATTGTTAAAAGAAAACAATTTTTTTTTTAATTTGATATTGTTACAGATTTTACAAAAAATTATATTTTTCATTGAATAAGTACTCAAAGATGAGTTATAGTACGCACAATATAAAAATCAAATTGCCCATGGAGCGATAACTTGATCCAAGTGCCATTAATCGACAGCTTATGAAGTACTGAATAAATGCTAAAAAGAACTTTTTTAAAAATTAATATTTAACAACATTTTTAACAACAAATAATTTTTATTTTCGCCAATTTTAATGTTAGAGAAACGCAGTAAAATGCATCTTAAAGTACATAAAAAACCATGGATTTTTGTATAAATTTTGTTGAGATCCGACCAATAGGAGCCGAGATACGAAAATTTTTTCAATGGACGATCACGCCGAAACTACTTAATATTTTTCAATGAAATTTGGTACAGTGCTTACTGAAATAATACTTTAAATGATAGCATGTTTCCCGATTGTTGTAGATAGCTCAGTTTGTCTAAAATTACCGATGAACAATTGGAAATCTGCGCACGCGGCCGAGTGGCTCCTCCGGCCGGGAGGCGCGGTGGTGGGGGGAACGCCGCGCGGTGGTGGACAGTATTCGTACACGTTAGTTGTAATTCGATTATCTCGGTAACTAAGGCTGCTATTGCAATAAACTTTTTTTTCATGCAACGTGTTTTTTTCTCAGCTTAAACGTTATACTAATTTAATTTTTATAGCTGTAATGTAAATACCCCAAATTGACAATTTAAAAAAAAAAATCTTTTTTCGCTATTTATACAACCTTTATATACATATATTGCACTACTAAACATGTTCATACTGAATATTAATATCTGTATTATGATAGCAATGCAATCCATCCATTTACATTATTCGTACGATAACTCGTCTTTGAGTACTTATTCAACGAAAAATATAATTTTTTGCAAAATCTGTGACAATATCAAATTAAAAAAAAATTTTTTTTCGTTGTTATGTAGGGACGGTTGCACTTGGAGTGAGACGGCCCAGTTGGAGTAACAGGTCTTTATTTGCGTATAAGAGAGCTCTGCTCTGCTTCGTAGTCGCCGGTGTTCTGCCCGCTGGGCCTCCGATGCGACAGGTCGGAGGCTGCGGTCTCCAACACAAAGTGGAAGCTTGCACTTTGTGCGTGAGAGCGCTCCGGCTCTCGCGCTCCCGCGCAAGGTGCTTCCTCAGCACCACCGGCGGTCACCTGAGCCTAGAGCTCGTACGTGACATCGTTTAACAATTTAACGACTAAAAACATTAATTTTGCGGTCGGTAATACATGTATCTTATATGAAATTCAATTCAGAACAACTTTCATCTCTATCTTTTTTTACGTGAAATGAGTTACAAAAAAGTTATTCGAGAAAAACTAAAAAAAAGTGCATTTTCGGAATTCTTTTTGCAATAATAACAATGTTCCCGAGCTGGCCCGAAGTCGAGACTGTAGGGTCATTTTGAGTAAGTCACCAATAACATATTTCAATCATAAAAGTAAAGTTAGAAGAAACTTAATGCAAAAATGCTAACTTGCCCCGGCTATACAGGAAACTTATGTAAAGGTATTCCTGAATTTACGTAGGTTTTACACCCTTTTATAGCACATTTTGTGGTCGTTTTTTTATTTTCTTCTAACGACATGTTTATGCAAATGCTTTTTACAGGAATACAGGTTATAAACACTAGTCATAGCCATAGCATAGTCATCTGCTTAGTCTATTTTTCATAGTTTTCATGGTTGTCCGCCAGATGTGCCACTTTCGCTTGAACTAGCGAATATTATTTAATGATTCTTTGTAATTTAGGTATTATATACCATTTAAAAGTAGTGAAATCTTCCCGCCCCCCCCCCCCAAATAAACCTTTTAAAGGTAAATGGCTGGTATAAGGTAATTTCTTCCTGTAAGTATTAAAGATTAATTTCACAACTTTTGATAACCTTAATGTCACAAAAATTCTAAGAATTTACTCTATCTATACGGTTATTTCATTGTTTTAATCAAAGATAATTATCGAACTCTCAATTTCGAACCCTTATACGGTAAAAATTCAAATCTAACTATCTATGAAAATATTAACGCGTAAATATCGTCACGTTAAGGGTCTGTTGGTCAGACTACCATTTCTTAGAGTTACTTTTCCTATACCTTCGATTTTACATAAATTTCAATTTTAATTTTACCAAAAGAAAGTTATGATATCAATAAATAAATTGGCAAGTTATTTTATAAAAAGCAATCGATTTGAAATAAATAAATAAAAGGGGGAGGATTATAAACATATATGTATTTATATAAACACTTGACCAAATTGCAGTATGTGAAAAGGTACAGTCGGGTACGATTATAACTTTGAATAATTGCGACTGCTGCCACGTTCTGTGCATTCTAGCTGACGTTTGGTGACCGATCACGATGACGCCGTATTTACCGTGGAAGATTAGGCAACCATTCTTCCGGTAAAGTGGGCGTTGCGTGATGGGTCACAAACATGCGCAGAACGTAGCGCCAATATGTTATTATTCAAAGTTTCAATTTAATCCTACGGTACATGTAATAGAATGGCATGATATTCTTACATGCCATTATCACATGACAAATGTGCCCATAATATGTGGTGTCACGTACGAGCCGTAGGCTCAGGTGACAATGGCGCAGTCGGTGCAGTAGAAGCGTCAGGTGACCGAAGCTGGCGATGCACCAAGTGCAGCGTCAGCAGGGAACGCGTCGGCCGAGAGCTTCTCATGGGCAAGAAGTCCAAGCTTGCACCTTGACCGCGGAACTGCAAGTCCGTGAGCTTCAGCGCGCGGACTTCGCAGACAGTTAACCGGCGACTCTCGAACTGGGCAGAGCTCCTCCATAGAGCTCAATAAACGTGCATTACACCTACACGCTGTCATTCATTCCTTCGCGTCAACCCCTACGTCCGTTACAGCTTCTGGCATCCCTTAAGGGTCCCGAATCGCGACGCGGTGACAGTGGTTTAGCGTTACGTTTCGTGAAATTTTTCGACGGTCGTGATTTTCGAGGGGCAGCGTGAGCGAATACAGTATCACTGACACGAAGCTCTAGGCAGCCTCACACGAGTACAGAAACATTGAACACCAGTGAGTGCGTGGAGGGTCGCTAGCAAGTGTCGACGATCTTCGACGACACGAGTAAGAAGCAAGGACTACAGCTATCCTCGCAGCAACAAGGAACCCCCCGCGTCAGCAAGGAGCGCGCAGCCACCGACCAACACCAATAAGACCGCCGAAAAACAAAAAAAGAACAAAACAAAAAGCTCAAGTTGCCGAGGCTCGAGGCCACAGCCCGAGCTCCACAAAGCATAAAAGCGCAGCAGCAACACGCTGCAGCCGACCTCTGTTGAGAGAGAAAGCAGGGATAGTCCTGCAAGGGAGGCCTTCCCGCGAACGCCGGCGAACTTCGCGTAGAAAACATTTGAACGGCCCCCACCTAAACCGAAACACCCAGCCTGTACGGAAACGAGTACCTGGGCAACACCACAGCAGCCTACTCATCGCCAGAGCAGCACCAGCAACCACCGCCAACGCAGCCGATTCAACAAAATGTACTTCACGTCGATCATCGTAATGTAAGTCCGTTAAAATAAATTTTCCATGCAGTTCGGCTGGTTGCTAGGCAATTTGATTTCTCGGGTGAGCCCGTCCCTAAGGGTTCGCAGTATTATATCTCGGCTGCAGTAAAGCAAGCTTTAGCGACCCGCATATCTGCCCCAACCTCCTCCCTCCCACTTACACACTAATAACACGCGATAGCGCTCGAGAGTTTCAACGCGCCCATGCGATGTCGAAGACCACGCTCGCGAAGGCTTTTTCGACGCTCAACCTGCGGTGGCGCGCCGATCGCAAGGAGGACGAATGGGCAAGCGATCCGGAGACGCAAAAACGTATAAAGCTCGCGAAAGCCGTCTACCAGAATTACAATCAATTCTCCCCCGCATCGCGAAGACGCCTACGGCTCTCGTTAAAATCGCGGAGCAGTAGCTCCGCGCCGTCACCGGGAGGGGAAAGCAACGCGAGCGAAAAGCGGCGACGCATGGTGGAAATACCACCACCGCTGTCGAACTTCGGTGCAAAACCGCGACACGACACCTAGAGAGCGTCGTCCGACGACAACAGTCATAACAGGACGTTCGTAATCCCGGGTGCACAGTGGCCGCTCCTGACCGCGGAAACAGGCGCGACGCGGAAAAATCCGGTCCCGGAGACCTCAGAACTTTCGAGACTGCGCATGCGGCTAGACGGGCTAGCCTTAAGCGCCCCGACGGGGGAGCACGCCCGGAACCGTCGGGCGTATGGGGACCACTCGGCGTGCCGCTAGCGAAACCAGCTAGAGTAGAAATAGGGGACCGGTGCATCGCAGGAGTGTCGAACCTGCTAGAAATAAAAAACATCGCGAGCATCGGAACCAACGCGACAGCGACCAATCTCCCCGAGAGCGCGTGGTTAATTTCGCCCAGCCAGCGATGACGGAGCCGCCTCCACCCGCCCCGATCGCGGCCGCGCTCCTCCTCAGACAGCGAGAAGCTGCCAAGCTAATAGACGAAGAGATGAGGCAATTATTTTTATAAAACTCGAGATACGGTTGATTCTTATTGGAACCGAACCCTCGAGTGCAACTGAATACAAAATGGCAAGTATTAGACAAGTGATTTTTCATTGAAAAGCTTGGCGGGCGATTGAACAAGTGAATTTTTTTGCAAAAAAATTTATAAGATATACGGATAATAATTGCGAGAAGTGATTATATTTATTCTCACGATACCTGGAATATTATTGTCATACTAATTGCTACTGTTGAAATGACGTAAGACGAGCACAAAGTTACATAAAATTTATAAAAATTAAAATTGTAGCAATAGACATACAAACTTATTCATTCTAATCTTTGTACATGACAAACGCTATATACAAAATATCAGACCAATAAATTATTATTAAAGCCATGAAAGCCGGCTGTAAAGTCGTGGTAAGCGAAGGTTAAAATTTAGAGAAATTGTTAGTTATAAACATAGTAATACAAAACAGACTGTGCAGTTACGCGAAGGATAGGCCACTGCCTAATTTTATTCAAATTTCTAGTCGAAAATATTGTTAATAAGTTATTTATAAACATTCAAGAGCCGAAAAATGCATTTTTTTCAGTTTTTTAAAATTAATTTGAATGGCGTCAACAGACGAATTGTAGACAATTGAATTTTAAACAAATTGCGCTTTTGGATGACTCGATAGCATCAGTTAGTTCGGATAAAATTTGAAATAATAAGGAAATTTTACTTTTTTTAAAAGTCGTAATCGTGGCCTCAATTTTAACTTTTGACGCTCGGGTCTTCGTTAACTAGTATTAATGTATGTATACTTACACGTGAGCGTGAGACAGACCAAATCGGTCTATTAGTTTCGGAGTAATTTAAGTTTGAATAATTAAATTCAATATCTTGCAGACTATCTGGACGCGTTTGTAATGACCCGATTTCGATTTTTCAGACGGATTTGAAAAATAGAACTATAATTCAAGAAAACGTATATTATCATTTTTCACGAAAATGCTGTTAACTCGGTGAAAAACGCAAATATAATTTCAAAGAAATTCTAGTCAAGAAAGTGTAGGCGTTACCATCGGCTGCAGCTTCAACTTTTCTCTCGTGGTGAAAAAATAGCGGGCGTGACGGTCCACAAATATGAGTGGCACTATAGCGCTAGCAGCTCTCAACAGCGTTGCAGTGTTACTTACATTATACCATGGACACCAGGTATAAGAAGAGAAAATTCGGCCTAGGAAATGTCATAGGAAAAAAAAATCAGAGGCCAGTCGGTCGACCCTTCTCCCGACCAACTTTTCCTTCCCTTCCCCTTCCCTCCCTTCCCCAACCCTGACCGTCTCGTACCGCGTGCGTCGGTGCCCTTGCCGGGCCGACGGGCGAGTTTGTGCGAGCCCGTTGCCGCTGGGCGATGCCCCTGCTGTTGGCGGCGCTCGCGCTGTCGGCGGGCTCTGCCGCCGCCGCCGGCCGTCGCCCGCGCATCTCGTTCGCGGAGCTTCGTTCCCCGTAACCGTGGTCGTCAGATGACGCCTCGGCCAAATTACGTCTGATCCGTCGCCTGCTCCTGCGACGCGACTCGCTACTGCCTTTGCTCCCCTCCAGGTCGCTGGAGGGGCTGCTGCCAGGTGGAACGATGCGTTTACGGCGGCAATAGAGCACGAGGCCAGGCTCGGCGCCAGGATGACGTCCTCCCCGGCGGCCAGCGACCCCAATCCTTCGGCCAAGGTGAGGAGGGCAGTGGCAACCGACGAGAACGCAGGAGGCCCCGACCCACCACCGACCCTGCCCGAAAACAAGGGTGCTCCGGATGCCCAGGACCAAGGCAAAATAAACAAGTCCTATTGCAATTACTGCAACAAGTCGGGGCATTCCGTGGCCGAATGCTACACGCTAGTGAGAGACGCGGCCCAGAACAAGATTAGGAACCCGCGAAACTACAATCGCCGTCAGGATCAAGCCGACGGCAACGGCAATAACAACAACAATGGCGGTGGCAATAACAACAGCGGCGGCGGCAATGGTGGCGGCAATGGCAGCGGAGGTAACTACCGCAGCAACAACAGAAGAGGCGGCGGGTTTCGCCGCAACAATAACAACAGAAACAACAACAACAACAACAACAACGACAACAATCGCCGTAATAGTCAAGGCGACGGTGACGGAGCACAGAAAAGTGGAAGTTAAACTAGATCGACGCTTGTCTCGTTCCCCAGACGATAAGCGTCAATCTACACGAAAGGCCAACATAATCACGTCAAAGCTAGAGAGAATCCAAAAAAACAAGTCAACCCAGCTAGCAGCAAATAACGGAGCCCTCGTCGTCGAGATAGAGCAGGAGAAGGACATACTCAAGTTCGGAAAAAACGTCCAGAACACGGTGTCAACCAAAACCAGCCCCCCAAAGCTGGAAGCCAGCAAACGCTGCGGAAGGAAGATTCCGCAACCCTACATGAAACGGTCCAGCCACAATCCGCACAGCCCCCTCAGCCAGTGCCCGTAGTCCGAGGGACTTCGCCCAGTTTCGGTCGCGCCAACCGCGGGGTTCAACAAAATCACACGACGGTTCAAAGACTGCAAGAGTCAAACAAGCGGACCGAAGGCGACATTACCTTCGTAGACACCCACTTGGCGGTGAGAGGTGAGCCCGGAGAGCGCAACGCGCACGAGACTGGCTACAGGTTCAACCTGCACGTAGGAGAGTGTAACCTCACCGATACTAAGGCGGTAGAGGGACCAGCGCCCCCCACACGGTTCCAACTGGGACAGGTATTAGGTAGGGGAGCGCGCGGGGGATGGAGATCACCGGACGACTCAGGCGAGCGCTCTGAATGCGCCGACATCAGGTTCCTGACGGCCGGCCGACGACCCCCAGTGGTATACGTCGAGTCCAATTAACTGCTGCTGGGCAAGGCCAGCTTCTACGTGGATTCCGGCGCCGATATATCATTGGTAAAAATTGACAAACTGGTACGCGGAACTCCAATTAATTTTAAATATAGAGTACTGATCAGAGGGGTGACTGACGGCCGCTCTCGTACGCTCGGCATCGCGACCGTGGGCATCCACGACATGGTCTGCGATCTGCACGTGGTCCCCACCGAATTTCCCATCGAAACGGACGGGATACTGGGGTGGGACGTAATAGAAGCCCTGCAGGGCAACGTAGACGCAACAGCGCAATGCTTACGCCTGGGGGACGTGACCTTCCCGTTCGTAGAAGGGGAACGAGTCGCGATACCGCCACGGGTAAAAATGGTAATCAGCTCCCGAGTCGGCGGGGGCGATGAAGCCAAAGTCGAATGGATCCCGCTGCAGGAACTCCATCCGGACCTAAAATTCTTTGTGGATTGTTGCATTGTACCATTTTACCAAATCAAGAAGCGCTTCTCGTAAGATTTTTGTGGAAAATGTTTGAGTTAAAAATTTTTTTGGAGCATAGACTGCAAGGTCCTTTCTCAATAAGTTTTTTTTTTAAAGCGTGACTCTACCCTACCGTCGGATCGAACGTCCCAAATACTTTCTTATGATTTATTTTCAATCACCTCGCGGCATGAACCTTGCAATGCAACGACGCGATGTGTGTGAAGCCATTGATATGTAGAATACAATTAAGTATGTGATGTAGAAATCCACGCTGACACGAAACTGAGACCCCGAGACGTAGCACAAGGGTAGTTTGTCGGGATAACATACACAAATAAGTATCCTTCGTATGCGCTATTAGCTTGATTTTTATTTATTGGAAAGACAAAATAAAGAATGTTGATATAGATTAACATATGAATGGTGCTGTCGATAATCGTCTGCTATGGCTCTGGCATCTGCCATGCGATTGCTCTCGTCAGCCCTCCTCAACCTGAAAATAAAATCTAACGCGTCGGGATATGTCGGACACCTACCCCCAACGTAGTCAATGAACTTTCATTTAAGATCGTTGTGGTACTATACCAAAGAAAACTTAAAGCACTAGCAGCTTACTGCCTCATACATTATACTTGAACAAACATCTGAGTTTACTTTACGCGAAAGAATAAATTCAACTACTAGATTAATTTAACTGATTCACGTTCGATTAATACGTCGAAATTATCAAGAAAGGAAAGAATAAGTACACCACAGGCGCGCGCGGAATATCCCTGTAAATCAAAATGTCATTATGTTTGAGGACACGGAAAAAACGGTATCGGGATAAGGGGCTCGCTTGGCCATTCTACAATACACGTATATCTCCTTATTCACGTATCATCGAGCGTCCAAGTCGCTACGGAGAATGGGGAATACTGTGGGGAGGGGAATTGACATGCACCCAATATATTGGTTAGGGATAACATATACGTAGCCGTGCACCACTTACTATGCGCGGTTGTAGTGCATGCAATAAAAGAATATTAATTGGTATTTACTATTTAGATGTTACATTGATCGTCCTATTGGCTTTGATTTAACGAAACGAGAGTCAGTTGGTATAGTGCAAGAGAGCCCTCTAATAATACGCGGTATATTTTTGAAACAGACCGGCCCGACCTAATCGTAGTACTACGCGATGCGCGCAAACACCCGAGGTCAATCTTGGCATAGCCGATCTTCCTCGGGAGCCCAAAGGCTAGGAGTGGTGCTTCCACTCCATGTTCGATCCCGCTCCACAATCACACTAGTTGCGTCAGGGTTTAGGGTTTAATCGGTAAAAAAAAAGTCCGCGGATGAACTCACGTAATGAAAACGAGAAACACCGCGAGCATACTAAGTCCGTGTTACACGAGGCACGGCTATCGACGTAGTTAGAAAAAATGCGGAGAATCGTTGCGCGTGTGTGCAATCGTATTGCCAACCACGGATTTATAGTTAATTCAGAACAAAAGAAATAATAATTTATGTAATAATATTGTACGCGCTTTATTTTGATGCTGAATGAACCCGAGAGTTCATCGGTACGCACGGTACGGAGACCTTATAGTACCGGTATCGGCCCTACGGCAATTGATAAAAGATTAAACGACGCGACGGCAATTTAGCCTTTATTCGATATGCGCACTTATCACCACACTCACGGTCGCACAACAGGAGTCAGGGATATATATTGCCCGCTCAACCGAAGGCGTTGTATAATTAAATGCGTGATCCACGTAATAAAAGAATAAGTGCCGGCGCTCGCGTGTATACGGAAAGTGCAGACGGCAACGCGATAAGTCCATTAACCCATCGTGCGGTGGTGATTACCTCGAGCTGTCCAGAAGGTGCGTGTATCCAGTTTGGCGATCAGGGAGATAATGCTCTCAATTGCTGCCGACCGCGGGGACTGAGGCCTGCTCGGTCAAGCGCCGAAATTGCGGCGAAACAAAAAAAAACAGGTGCGCAGAAATAGTGATGCCGAGTATCCTGGCTGCGCGGTGTTTACGCAAACACACAGGGAGTCCCCAGGGATACGGACTCTGTGTGTGTTCAGCGCGTAGTCCGCGTCTGTCTGAATGACTACGGCCGCCTGTGACGTCACAGGCGGCGCGCGATACTCGGAAATACACGCGCGCTTACGCGTGTATTTGTTGTGCTTTCGAGTGACTGCTCGTGTGTATACCGCCCGACTATACACACGAGTCACGCACATTCCTGCGTACGTGCTACGGCAATGTACCGTCGCAAGATATACACATTTTTTACAAGTCTATTTCAAATTATATTCACAGTGAAAATTCTCGGTAAAAAAATCTTTCATGCTGTTAGAAACTTTATAACCTTTAGAAATACGCGTATATGTGAATTCTGTTCCGCCGTAATTCGAACATCGTGAATCGCGCAAAGGAACCCGCAGCAAATTCGTGGTTATGGTTGTTTTTTTTGATTAAATGAGCCTGATAGCCGTTTATCTTGCAAATTATGACAGCATTTTCAATTGCTTCGAACTATTGTCTTTTTCTTGTTCCTATATTTTCATTGTAGTTGTATGGCTGAAGGCGATGATTCCACAAGTTTTTTCTAAACACTTTTTTCATTATATTATAAGATTATTTAAAATTATAGATGAACTTTATAGATAATTTAAAAAAAAAAAATTTTTAAAAAATCCATGCGCCAAAACATATAAACATTATACAGGGTGTCCAAAAAGTATCGAAACACGCCTAAAAAGTTTTCAGAGAACATATTTTTGACCTGGGTCAAGGTCATTTCCGTAGTAACTTTTGACGGTCGATCTAATGGTGACCTTGGATTTGACCTTGGACCTTGCCATCAAGGTCATTTCAAAGTCACTATGATTTGTTTAAATGGGAACACCCTATTTTGACATCGGCAAACGAAAGAGCGGAAAATTTTACGTTCATATATGTATTAAGGTCCAAGGTCAAGGTCACCTGTGAAGGTCGTAGCAAGGTCAAATTGTATTTGCAGGGAATTCTTGCAGAATTAGCAGTCAGAAGAAAGGTAGATGACCTATGTTTAGCGTTACCCAGGAACAACGACGTGGACGTAATAGGATAATGTTCCCTTTGGGGTGCTTGATTAACGTGAGTCCCCTTGCCTCTCACGATGGGGTGCTTGTTTTACGTAAGTCCCCTTGCCTCTCACGATGGGGTGCTTGTTTTACGTGAGTCCCCTTGCCTCTCACTTTAAATATTTAGCGTAAATGCTCGAATTGTTCACCATTCACTTCTTGACAGTAAGCTAATCGATGGTAAAAAGCATTAACAACATTTTCTATCGCTTCAGGACTAATATTTGCTGATTCTAATTCAATCCTCTCTCGTAGCTCGACTAAATTTGTGGGCTTTGTTTTGTATACTCGATCTTTTAAATAGCCCCAGTAAAAATAATCAAGAGGTGTCAAATCAGGTGATCTGGCTGGCCATTCAATTGTGCCCCTTCGTCCTATCCACCGATTAACAAACACTGCATCTAAAAGATTGCGAACATCACGTGCATAATGAGCTGGTGCGCCGTCTTGTTGGAACCATGTGTTCATAAAGTTGTCTCCTGCTATTCTTCTTATCGCAGGCACGATTTGATTGCGTAGCATTTCTTCATAGTTTTCAGCATTTAAGTTGCCATCAATAAAAAACGGACCTACGATTCTGTTATTGAATATGCCTGCCCATACGTTTAATTTTTCTGGGTATTGTGATTTATCTTCTCGTGCCCAATGTGGGTTTGTTTCTGCCCAATATCTACAATTGTGTCTATTGCAGGTTCCGTCAAGTTGAAATGTCGCCTCATCTGAAAAAACAATATTTGATGGGAAGTTAGGATTTTGCACTATACGTGTCATCATGTCATCACAAAATTCAACGCGACGATCAAAGTCATCTTCATTAAGTTTGTGAATCAGTGTGACTTTGAATGGATGAAAGTTAGCATATTTTAGTATGTTATGAACAGATGACTTACTTATATTGTGCTGTTGTGAAATTCTACGGGTGGAACTATGTGGATCCTCAATGAATGATAACAAAACATCCAGAGAAGTATCATCGTTTGTTGCTGACTTTGTTTTTCCTGATTTTGGCCTATCGTCGATTGTGCCGGTTTGTTCAAACTTTGTAACAAGGTTCCTTGCAGTTGAAATGACAATCCCAGTTCTATCAGCTCTAAAAGTCTCATTAAAAAGATTAATCACTGTGCGGTAAGGTTGCACTGCGGCACCCCAGCCTCTCATCATGAGAAGTGTAATCCTTTCTCTTTCCGTAAGATGTTGCATTTTCAATTAGGTATGAACAGATTTTATTGTTGATCAAACTATGAATACTTAAATATCAATTTAAAGAAATAGATTTTACAACCACTATACTTATTTAAGATTTCGAGGTAAACATTTGTAGTTTTAAAATAAGTGGGCAATATAATTTGCTTGGTAACTTATGTTTTTAAGGTGCTTTTTTTAGTGTGAGATCGCGATTTACCGAATGTAGCCATCTAGAGGTCTGGTTCAGTACTGCAACGTTGGCGTTAAGTTTTAAAACTTTTTGAACATTACCATAAAATATGTATGTTTCTGTTTATTCAAACGATTATGGGGTCGCTGAGAACTAATTAAGAGTTCACATTTAGATTGGGTATTATTAAAAACTTAATGAAGACTGGTTAACGCCCAAATAAACAATTTATTTAAATGTAACAAAAAATGAGTCTTAATTTGTTCAAGGGCTTTTCAGGGTCGCTAAGTACGGATTTTGAGTTGGTTTTTAGTTTAGCACTATAAAGGACTTCATGAGGCCCGGTTAAGGCTCAAATAAATAATTTTTTTCAATGCATCAAAAAAATAAGTTTTAATTTATTTAGGGGGGTTTTCGGGGTCGCGGAGTAGGAGTTTTGGATCGAATTTCAGTTTGGCACAATGAAGGACTTAATAAAGCCCGGTTAAGGTCAAAATACACAATTCATTTAAATGTAACAAAAAAAAGTTTTAGTTCATAAAGTGGGTTTTTAGGGCCTTTGACCTTGCTACGACCTTCACAGGTGACCTTGACCTTGGACCTTAATACATATCTGAACGTAAAATTTTCCGCTCTTTCGATTGCCGATGTCAAAATAGGGTGTTCCCATTTAAAAAAATCATAGTGACCTTGAAATGACATTGATGGCAAGGTCCACGGTCAAATCCAAGGTCACCATTAGATCGAGCGTCAAAAGTTACTACGGAAATGACCTTGACCCAGGTCAAAAATATGTTCTCTGAAAACTTTATAGGCGTGTTTCGATACTTTTTGGACACCCTGTATGTTTTGGCGTGTTGATTTTTTATTTATAAGTTATAAAAGCCAGAAAATTGAATAAAATTCTTCAAATTCCAATCGCACACCAACGCCAAATGGGGGTTGGGAAGCGGAGAGAGTAGAGGGGAACCCCCCTAGTATATACATGTGTTTTATTATATATATGTATGTGTTTATATATTATATATTCTCCATATTATACATATGTATGTATGTGTTTATATACTCGCATTGTTGTGGTCACGCTTGTCTCGATACATGAAATTATCGATGTACAAAAGATGATACGACAAGTATTAACTTTATAGGTGATATGACTGATAGGCAAAGAGTATAATTTTTACAAGATATTCAACACACTTCATTCAATTTATAATCTTTCCCTTTACATTGAATCTTGTAGTTTTCACAATCTTCAATTATATGTACTGTTTACTGATTTTTTGTGAATTTTTCTCTGTTCAAAATTTTTATTAGCATATCTGGTAGATTAAACACTGAATTTATCTTTACATTATCGATTATTATATTTTTACAATATTGATTTACATAGTAATATTACACTTCGATGTGCTTTGAATTTTTGGTGAAATTTCAAAACTTTGCAATCGCTATTGCACCTGAATTGTCTTGATATATGTTTATTCTCTTATTGAATTTTTCATTAAACATTTCATTTAGCAGACTTTTTATAAATATTACTTTTGTTACAGTATCTCATATAGTAGTATATTCAGTAAAAATTAAAAATTTTGTTACATTCTTTATTTATGTGTTTTCCAATAAATTCCAGATTTTCATGAAGTCTTACAATATATCCAGTTGTGGATTTTCTATCTTAGTTATTTCCGGTAAAATCTGAGTCTACCATGAAATCTAGTGTATCACATTGCAAATTATTATAGTACAATTTTACATCTTTAGTATTTACTAGATATTTTAATATTCTCATGGCATATCTGCAATCAGTTTCATTATAACAGCTTAAGAATCTGCTTAAATAGTTCACACTGTATGAGATATCTGGTCTAGTACAAGTACTAATGTACACTAATTTTCCTATTTAGTTTCTGTACTTTATTGACTCGTTTGTTTCAGTTTCTTTATCTAACATTAGACTAGTTCCCATTGGAGTGTTATATAATTTTTCATTTTCTAAGTTAAATATTACAACCAAGGATTCAATGTATTTAGTTTGTCATTTTTCCTTGTTTTTGGTTGTAATCGATACATATACGTATATATTTCCTAAGACTTTCATTGCAAAATTTTCTATTAATTTTAATTTTATATTATTTATTTTATTCTTATTCTTACAATAGATTAATAAATCATCTACGATATTGAATCTCTGGTTGCAATGTTTACATATAAGCAGTAGTCATCTTTGCTTCTCTCGAAATTTAATTTTTTCATGAATTTATGAAAACAATTATACCAAGTTCTTGGGCTTTCTCTCAATCTGTATAATGCTTTTCGCAATTTACAAACTTCGTCATTTTCTACTTCATAATATTCTGGTTTATTGACATATACTACTGACATTACTTCACCATTCAAAAAAGCTGTTTCTACATCGATTTGATTTATAAACAAATCATTTTTGGAACAATATGATAATAATAATATGAAAGTTTGCATTTTTTCCACAACTGAGTAGACATTTTCGATATGTTTTCTTTGTTGAAAGCCTCACACTACTATTCTATCTTTGTAAGTATTTTCATTATTTGTTTTGAATATCTATTTGACTTCGATAACTATTTTATTTGATGGTTTTGTAAAAGTTATGTAAAAGTTCTACTAATAAAAATATATTGAAACGGTCCAAAGCCTTGGTAAGGCAAACCGTGGAATTCGAGCCTCGAGGAGGGCGGGTAGCAGGGAAGGAAAGGGAGAATCCCCGTGGAGCTGGCTCACATCGTTTCAAACAATTATGGAGCAGCCGGGGTGTGGAGGGTGCCACTTGTGTGGGTGCTTGGGGGCGCAGCGCCCCGCGTAATGCTACGTGTGTAGTGCATAGCCACGTGGCCTCAGGAGGCAGGGAAGGGGCACTGAGGTCCTTCCCTGCGCTGAGCTGGGAGGATCGGCGTCGCAAGGATAATAGAAAGCTACCCTTGGCGATTACCCTCCGTATTGATGGCGAGTAAGAAAAAATGAAATAAAATTTAAACATGATGATTTTATATTATGAACCTTAGAAATACAATTACAGGATTTTATAGGGGGAGGTTCTCGGCAGGCTGGAAGAGCCAGAGGCTTGCTATCCTAGACCGCGGAGACCTTTGCTTGAGAGCTCGGGGAGACAGCACGAGAGCAAGCCTATCACTGCTGGGAGAACCCGTTGCAAACCCGGGGATCTTCCCCTCGGAGAGACAGTCCGAGAGTGAATGGCTTGCCGGTCCGTGCTCGGGTTTTATATACCCGCGGAGAACCTTCCCGTTGTTGGCGTTCTCTTGCATCGCCGCTGTGCGCGCTAGTGGGTTGCCTATCGGTTGGCGCGCGCCTGGGTCCAGCCATGTCAATATACGTAGTATGTCTAAATGCAAGTTTATATGTTCTTATCGCAATTCCGACAATCAGTGCTGCCCTCGGTGCCAAATGAGAAGTCATTTCACAGACCAGTCACCTCGAATATAGAGATGACATCTCTGAGATTAATGAACGTCGAAGAAAATAATAGTCAGGGAGTCAGGGAGTTCAATAGTGGGATATCGTGCACTTTCTTCAAAAGATTTTTTGACAGTCAAAATTTGTTTGTGGTAACCTACTGAAAGTAACCCTGAATTCTCGACTTCGGACCTGATCGGGAACATTGTTATTATTGCAAAATAAACTTCAAAAAAGCACTTTTTTTTAGTTTTCCGCGAATAACGTTTTTGTAACGCATTTTATGAAAAAAAAAGGGTAGAGAGGAAAGTTGTTTAGAATTGAATTTCCAATCAGACACATGTATTCCCGAATGCAAAATTAACTTTTTTCATCGCTAAATTTGCAGAAATTGAAAATCTCATCCTAGAAAATGGTTTTTCTCGCGATAAACACAGACGGTAGCAAAATTCTTGACTCGCCCGCGATAGGTTGTGCTTGTTACTGCCCGAAATTTGACTTCATTAGCTCTAAAGCCATAAACAAACACGGTACCATTTTTGCAGCTGAATGTATTGCGCTAAATTGCACTCGACCTCGCATATCAACATCGCGACAAGAATATAATTATTTTTACAGACTCATTGAGTGCTTTACAAGCCATGTACTCAACGAAATGCGATGTCAATACCAATTCCTACATCAAAACCTGTAACATCAAAAACACTTCGGAGACTTCATGATAGAAAACCCTTTCAACGCAACAATCTCATTCGACGAAAGCAGTTGACAAAATAGCTAAACTCAAAACAACCTCGGAAACCTTAGATGTTATTAATCCTCCATATACTGATTACTATACAATTTTCAAAAACGGTGCTCTTAATAATACTGTTAACTACATCAAAGACATCTCGGAAATAAAAGGTACATACTATTTCCAGCACTTTTACTCGAATAGCAAAAAATCGTGGTTCTCTAACATAAAGTCTCTGAAACGCGACATGATTGTTACCACAAATAGATGACGTTCAGATTATTCTGAAAAATTTGAAGTGAAAAAAGTTCACCACTACGTTGGTTCACCCCGAAGGAGTCAATGAGATGGGATACGGATAATGATGACTATAGTACCTGCATCATAACCAACATAACCTGAGGACTAACTCAGCGAGGCCGAAAACAAAGAGATCGATAGCATATCCGATGGGTTACACTTCTCAGGTTTCCCGAAAAATTGGTTATAAAGGGGCATCCAGCTCCACAACTGTAGGGAATATGCTGACGGAGTTTGACTGGAAGAACCAGTAAAGAAATAGAGTGAGGAGGGCGCCCAGATCTAGCTATTTTGGACTACGCACTTGTATAAGTCCGAGAGGGCGTTACCCCCAAGACGCCGACAAAAAGACTGAGAAGAACAGTCTCTCCTTAACACTAGAGCAAAGTTAGTCCATAAAGAACTCCAAATACTGTAATAAAATAACTTACCTCTATTTCAAAATTGCCTTTGGTAAATTCTAGCGAATTAAAAAGAGCACTTGTAGCAGCTAACCGTACATGACTGGAAATATTTGAACCTTTCATACCATGAATAATGGCAGTAAGGATCTGATTCGATTGTGCGACTAACACTTCACTATCAATTTCTTGACAGATGTAACCAATCGTTTCCAAGGTAGCCTCTCTCATCATTTCCGTACTATTTGGATTAGCAACATTATTTACAAGAAGAGGAATTAATTCATTCCATTGACCAACGGGTAACTCAGCTACTGCAACGTAGGCAACACATTGAGCAGCTGAACTTGGCCTGTTGTTCTCTGTCCCCAATGCACCAAGAATCTATAATTCAAAAATACAATTCAATAAAAATACAATGTAACATTTTTGTTTATAACAATGTGCATTTTAATTTAAGAATTTTCAAAGAATCACTCCTACTCTCTTTTGTATCTAAATTATATGTGAGAGTACTTGAATAAAATTGCGAAGTACTTGAATGAAACGCACAGCATAATAACATAAGTTTCGAATTTACACACACACGTAGATCTGAAAACAGAGAAGTTAGTGTTTTACGTAGTTTAGATATAGGAACCTCATAGTAAAGCAATACTAAGGATACTACTACACCATGGATTAAGGTAAATTATCTATTAGATAAGCGTAAATTATAATACAATAAAGTTTATTAAATGAACGATCCGTTGCCGTTTTATACAACACGTTTTGATCAGATTTATAATTATCTGTGATTAATCTATTGAAATGCCAAAATCTATTCAGTATGAGAGTAGGATGTACGTATGCGTGTATGAGTGTAAGGCACAGCGACGCTAGAGAGAGAGAGAGAGAGAGAGAGAGAGAGAGAGAGAGAGAGAGAGAGACTGTAACCGAGGGAAATAGAGAGAGGGTACGAGAGGGAGCATGCGCACCGAGGATGCTCTGACATGTACGTGAGTGACAATGGAGGGGAGATCACCCCCGGAGGCCAGACTTCGAGCGCCGGGCCCGAGTCAGTTGAAGGGAGGCCTCCCTCAGCTTAGCATCTAGCTACAGCAGCATCTGTGTTTGTATGGTATTGCCAGTATTTGTATTGTATCGCTATTCATCCAGATTTGTGTTATAACAATATAGTATTCAGTGAAACGTCATATACGTCTTGTATTACCACCCACTACCTCACGAAGATCCTACATATATATGGGTGATTCTCTGTGAAATTGAGAGGTTGAAATCTAATTTTTTTCTAATCATATTAAATCTCTTCTACTTGATGAAATACACCTTCCTGAATTTTTTCACATTTTTAGTATCGATTATCTTTGAATTACAACATCGATTATCTCTGAATTGAAGTTGCCAAAATCAGATTTTTTTGCATTTTTGGCTGACTTTCAAATTTTCGTAGTTCCTCAGGGAAATATTTTTCGACGTAGGAACATGTAACACTATTTTAAAAATATCTCGCGATTACGGACATTGAATCAAGCTTTGGCGGATCAAAATCGAGAATATCTTCAACAAATAACTGAGCTAAGTCGTTCGTAATTTAGAGACGTAAATACAATGAACAGACCACACAATACTTTCGATTTTAATTTAAGGTTAGATGACGGACCTTCGTCCCTTAGAGAATTTTTGATTCAGTTTCAGGTTATTGCTATGGTTAATAATTGGTCATCTCAGGATAAAATGGTTGCTCTTATTTCTTGTTTAAAGGGAAAAGCAAGATCGGTTATAGTTGAGACTGATTCATTCTCTTCTAATTTCGAAAATTTAGTTTCTAGGTTAGAATTGAGATTTGGGTTAGCCAAACAACTTACTACTCGCAATTTCAAGACCGTCGTCAACGTTTTCGTGAAGATTTACACACAGTTGCTGCTGATATTAAAAGACTTGCAGCATTAATTTATCCATAATTGTTTAATGAATCTGTCGATCTCTCCGAAGCAATCGTATCTTGAACCTCGACTGGACATTCTGGATAAATTAATAAGTATGTGAATAAGTGTGAACTATATTCCTTTGGCTTTATCCCTCGGTGTTTTTCAATAATTGTTTAATGAATCTGTCGATCTCTCTGAGGCAAAGTGTGTAGGAAAAAGGTGGAATATAAATTTACACCATTTTTTCCTTATTCAACGTTTCGGTGAACATTGTCATCCTCTTCAGGAAACTGTCGATTTTATTTATTATTTGTAAATGAGTTCAGAAATTTTAAATATTAACAAAATGAACAAAATGTTTTCCTTACAAGTAGAGGCACGTAACGACGAATACTAGATGTTATTCTTCCCCAGCCAGTGTTAGGCGGGGGAAGGAGGAGCGAATATTGCCAGAAACAGTCATTGTTGTTATAAATAATGACGCTATCGCTCGATGGTGGAAGTTTTGAGGAATGGAAAAACTATGCGTCTCTTCGAGCCAAGTAACTTTATTACTGCCAAACGTTTCGGGACTTATTAATCCCCTCATCAGTGGCTAAATTAAATAAGTACAAAAATTGAAATTATCACAAAAATTACAGAAAATTTAAATTTTACAAAATTACTATGATATAATTACAAATATAATAATAATTACAATAGACAAGGTATATAATTTAAAATTTACCAGAAATTAGAAACGAACGCCGTCTTCATGATCGACGAACAGTAAAAGCAATCGCAAACGGATCTAATGAAAGCAATATTATAAATAAGCTAATGAATTTATACACTAATTACAAAAGAAATAATAATCTAACAGACTTACGGAACTGTGACTCGATGCTCCTTACAAACTAATCATGCCGGTGCCACTAGGTGGTAAAGCGGCACCGGCCGAGGCGGGAAGTCAACTGAGATCTCGCGACAAAAATCGACCTTTTAAACATCTCAATACATCCACCAAAACAGATATTCATACACAAAAATATAAGAATGTGCAAAATATAGCGGCCACAGATACCCAAGTTCGCTCGGTGTATTAGGGGCGCATGACGCCATAGAGGCGGCATATACTAATACTCAGATGTAGAGCGGGGAGGCCGAGCCGCTACGCGTGAAGCGCTCCTGCCATGACTATATTACTATATAGTATACAGTATGGCCAGTGCTTTTACTGTTCGTCGATCATGAAGACGGCGTTCGTTTCTAATTTCTGGTAAATTTTAAATTATATACCTTGTCTATTGTAATTATTATTATATTTGTAATTATATCATAGTAATTTTGTAAAATTTAAATTTTCTGTAATTTTTGTGATAATTTCAATTTTTGTACTTATTTAATTTAGCCACTGATGAGGGGATTAATAAGTCCCGAAACGTTTGGCAGTAATAAAGTTACTTGGCTCGAAGAGACGCATAGTTTTTCCATTCCTCAAAACTTCCACCATCGAGCGATAGCGTCATTATTTATAATTGTTGGGCATTTGCGTCACGAATATGGCCCCAATATCACGATCGAAAACAAGGCTAAGGCAAACGGTTTCTACTTGTGCTCCGCCGATTCCATCTTCACCATCAGGAGCATCGACCGATGAAACAAACAAGCACGGGGGAGAGTCAACGACCTCGGAGGTTACACGGCATCGACAAAGTCAGCTGAGTCTCGAAAACAATATTAACGATCGTGTCCTTCCCGGTAGTAGTTCTAATAACAACATTAATAATAGTCTCTTGAAATTTCCGGAATTTGTTAATGTTAGAGTTTTGTTTAAATTTATTTCCGATAATTATTCTGCTGAGGTTAGGTGTCTAGTCAGCAGATTTTTGAAGGCACAACATGATACTCTAAAATGCACGTGCCAATTAAAGTTTTTACTAGAGTGTCGGGAAAAAGACTTAGTGCCAAAACATATTTCTAGGATAAGCGTGCGTAGATTTTTTCATAGTAAATTTGCGGCTAGAAAATACCGAAATCTTGTAAAAAATTCACAAAAGAAAGTTTTGAAACTTGAAATTATAGATTGCAACACGCATATTAAATTCTTGAATAAAAAAACTATGTACACTATCGGCAACATTGAAAGACTGACTTCAGAACACTTTTCTAGATTGATATTGGAGTTTTCCGAAAACTCTTTAATAACATACAGAACCAAATTGAATTATAAATACGGGAAAAAAATATCTGATCTTTCCGCAGTATGCTCTCGTTTTGATGGACATGACCTTCCGGTACGCCCGCATGGCAACTCTTCGAATGCTTGCAGTTCGAAGGAGAATAATATTACATGTTATAATTTTAGCCATGATGAAATCTCAGAAATAAGAAAAAAATGGCTTGTGAATCTTACTGACTCACAACTTCCGGAATTTGTTAATAACGTTATGTCAATGGGAGATAAATTCAATTTTAACATAGAATTTCAATTTAAGCAAGCTATTGAGATTTTGAAAAGCTTGGAGAATGTTTACATATTTAATCGAGGCACAGACGGAAGACTACGTGATAGTGTGATTTCTATACTTAATTCACAGATAAAAAACAAGACGCATGTGCCTTTCCATGAACGTATTATGTCTTATAATATTAAGCGCACAAAGCAATTTCTAAAAAACAACCCAGATTTATTTTTTACCAAAGCAGACAAAGGTAACGCCACGGTAGTGATACACCGAGATGAGTACATTTCAAAGGTCAGTGATGCCCTCAGCGATGAGAGGTTTTATAGAAAGGTTAAAGTTAAACCCGCCGCGGGGGTAAAAAAGCGGATAAAAAAGCTTGTTGACCTTTGGATTGCACGTGGTGTTTTGGATTGTGACGAAGCGTTTGGAGGTCTTTCCTCTAAGGGCATCGAACACACATCGCTGCCGAAAGCGTATGGCCTTATTAAAATCCATAAACCGGATAACCCTGTACGAATTATAGTTTCTGCGATTAACAGCCCTACTTATTTCCTGGATAAGTGCATATCCGTCTTGTTAACAAAACATTTTCCTCTACCAGCCTCATATATAAAAAATAGCACTCAAATTAAAAATGATTTAATTAATATGAATATTTCCGATCAACACTGTTTCGTGTCCTTCGATGTAGTTTCGCTATTTTCAAGTTTGCCAAAAGAAGCAATTATACTGTCGATTGAGAAGAGATGGAAATGGCTCTCGTTTATGAAATGTATGTCGAAGAGTGAATTTATTGATGGTATAAAGACTATTCTTGATTGCACGTATCTTGTTTTCGACGGCAAATTTTATAAGCAGGTTTCGGGCGCCCCGATGGGATTCTGTTCAAGCCCTGTTTTTGCAAATATGGTTCTTGAAGATCTAGAAAAGCATTGTCTTGGCATTGCAAAGTCTAACGTGCGATTTTTCCGTAGATACGTGGATGATTGTCTTTTGATCGTGGATAGGGAGAAGATTGAATTGGTGTTATCTATTTTTAATAGTTATAATAATTCCCTTCAATTTACTTCTGAAATTGAAGTCAATAATAGTATTAATTTTCTTGATATTTCCATTTTTCATGATTTTTGTGGAAATATATTTACAAATTGGTTTCAAAAAGAAACAGCTTCCTCTAGATACGTCAATTTCTTCTCCCACCACCCAAAAAATCAAAAGATTGCAATAATATTTAACCTATTTGATAGGGCAATATTGTTATCGGATCCGCGTTTCCACCGTGAGAATATCGTAAAAGCAAAAAAAATCCTCATAGCTAACGATTACCCGATAAACTTTATAGAAAAATTCAGTAAGAAACGGATTGCTCGCAATTTGGACCTTTCAAGGGCCACGCTGGAGGGTTCAAGGGCGAGTAATACAGATTCACAGCGTTGTAATAGTAACAATAGTTTTAATTCTAGAAAAGGGTTCGCAGTTTTCCCTTACTACGAAGGGTTTAATGATAAATTAAAATCTGTTATCAGAAATAACAACATGAGTCTAGTCAACAATGTTCCCGATAAGTTCAACAAATTTATTAAACTAGGAAAAGATCCTACAGCAGTGCAGGACGCGAGAAATGTTGTTTATAAAATTGACTGCTCCGACTGCGATTCTACGTATATCGGAGAAACGTATCGGCCTCTAAGAACTAGGCAAAACGAGCACAAAAAATACAAAGAGAAGGGCGATTTAAAATCCCCCCTCGCAGTACATGCATTGGAAACAGGGCATACTTTTAATTTCGACAATATTAAAATAATAGATAGAGAGCCGTCAATTTTCCGCAGACGGTTCTCAGAAATGTTGCATATACAGTTCTTCGATGGCACTCTTAATAGGGCTGAGGATACGTGCCACCTCAAAACCAGTTACAAAAATGTTATATCTACTTTGAAAAATAATCCGAATAAAATAAATCAATAAATAATGCGATTGCAGAGGCTCGGTGACGAGCAGGCTGTATTGGGATATTAGCATGCGGAGAGAGGTGGCATACCGCTTCGTGCTCTCTTCAACTCGGCCAACACGTGTTCGATAGTGATTGGCCGGCGAGTCGGAGCGGCACAGCCCAGTGGGAGGTCGGGGAGTCCGGGTTGCCGTGGCAACGCACTGGCCATACTGTATACTATATAGTAATATAGTCATGGCAGGAGCGCTTCACGCGTAGCGGCTCGGCCTCCCCGCTCTACTATCTGAGTATTAGTATATGCCGCTTCTATGGCGTCATGCGCCCCTAATACACCGAGCGAACTTGGGTATCTGTGGCCGCTATATTTTGCACATTCTTATATTTTTGTGTATGAATATCTGTTTTGGTGGATGTATTGAGATGTTTAAAAGGTCGATTTTTGTCGCGAGATCTCAGTTGACTTCCCGCCTCGGCCGGTGCCGCTTTACCACCTAGTGGCACCGGCATGATTAGTTTGTAAGGAACATCGAGTCACAGTTCCGTAAGTCTGTTAGATTATTATTTCTTTTGTAATTAGTGTATAAATTCATTAGCTTATTTATAATATTGCTTTCATTAGATCCGTTTGCGATTGCTTTTACTGTTCGTCGATCATGAAGACGGCGTTCGTTTCTAATTTCTGGTAAATTTTAAATTATATACCTTGTCTATTGTAATTATTATTATATTTGTAATTATATCATAGTAATTTTGTAAAATTTAAATTTTCTGTAATTTTTGTGATAATTTCAATTTTTGTACTTATTTAATTTAGCCACTGATGAGGGGATTAATAAGTCCCGAAACGTTTGGCAGTAATAAAGTTACTTGGCTCGAAGAGACGCATAGTTTTTCCATTCCTCGAAAAAGTCATTGTTGTTGTTCCGGCTCTTTCGGCTATTGTCTCAATAATGAGAAGACAATAGGTGTATCCGGCGTTTTTATATTAGCACGGAGTCCCGCGACTATTTAACCGGTATGTTTATGTATGATGTCACAATTTTCGTTCGCTCGCACATGTATACATCAAATTTGTCCCCGATCCGATTTACTTTTCAAACGGTATATTAACTGTGTGTACACGTTGTTGTGCACACACAGTGTGTAACAATTCAGATACAAGTCTTTTATTGAGGTTACATTCTTTATCTTTTATTTTTATTTTATCAAAGTTGAAATTATGGTTAAATTTACTATGGTGCTCACTAATAACATTGTTTTTTTATTTTTTGTGTTCCTCAATACACACTTCTCTTCGTTTGTCCTACGTACGTAGCTGTACAGTCATTGCAACGCAGCTTATACACAACATTCTTCTCCAACTATTTTTGTTTTTTATCTTTCCCTTTAACTATGATATTACACATACGATTGTGTATTTTTGGAACAGTTGTGATATTATTTTGTTTTAAAGAATGTTGCATTTGTTCATAAAACCCTTTAACATAAGGTATCTCAACAATGTTTCTGAAGATAAATAGTATTGAAAAAAGATACACACGAATATCTAGAGGATCTGACATTCCACTGAATGAACTCTTAGCGGCATGCGAGTTACTTATGGAGAACACGTTTTTTCAGTTTAATAAAAAATTTTATAAGCAACTTTTTGGTACTCCAATGGGATCTCCGATTTCGAGATTATTTGCTGACTTAGTCATGGATGATCTTGAGACGGATTACATTTCAAAACTAGCATTTAAACCTAAATTTTTTACCGTTACGTAGACGACATTATTACATGCATTCCAAAGGAAAAAAATCAATGAAACACTTAATATTTTCAATTCGTACAATAGCCGGTTACAATTTACACGTGAAATTGAAAAACACAACTCTATAAGTTTCCTAGACGTTCTATTAGTAAAGAATATAGGAAAAATAAGAACCGATTGATACACAAAACCCACCTTTTCTGGCAGATTTTTAAATTATTATTCGCAACATCCTGAATCCCAAAAAATTGCCATGGCATACAATCTTATTGACAAAGCTATTAAATTATCAGACGTGTGTTTTCATAAGAAAAACATAAATATTGTAAGAAAATTGTTAGCAGAAAATAATTATCCTGTTGACTTTACTAATAGATATATAAAAAAAACGTATTGACAAAATAAAATCTAATGTACAAAACCAACGTTACAATATAGACAAAAACTTCAGAAACATTGTTGCGATACCTTATGTTCAAGGGTTTTATGAACAAATGCAACATTCTTTAAAACAAAATAATATCACAACTGTTCCAAAAATACACAATCGTATGTGTAATATCATAGTTAAAGGGAAAGATAAAAAAGAAAAACAGTTGGAGAAGAATGTTGTGTATAAGTTGCGTTGCAATGACTGTACAGCTACGTACGTAGGACAAACGAAGAGAAGTGTGTATACACGTATTGAGGAACACAAAAAATAAAAAAACAATGTTATTAGTGAGCACCATAGTAAATTTAACCATAATTTGAACTTTGATAAAATAAAAATAAAAGATAAAGAATGTAACCTCAATAAAAGACTTGTATCAGAAATGTTACACATTCAAATGCAAGATGATGTCATAAATAAAATGGAAGACACGCAAAAACTCAATAACGTGTACACACAGTTAATATACCATTTGAAAAGTAAATCGAATCGGGGACAAATTTGATGTATACATGTGCGAGCGAACGAAAATTGTGACGTCATACATAAACACACCGGTTAAAAATTCGCGGGACTCCTTGCTAATATAAAAGCGCCGGATACACCTATTGTCTTCTCATTATTGAGACAATAGCCGAAAGAGCCGGAACAACAACAATGACTGTTTCTGGCAATATTCGCTCCTCCTTCCCCCGCCTAACACTGGCTGGGGAAGAATAACATCTAGTATTCATCGTTACGTGCCTCTACTTGTATGGAAAACATTTTTGTTCATTTTGTTAATATTTAAAATTTATGAACTCATTTACAAATAATAAATGAAATCGACAGTTTCCTGAAGAGGGTGACAATATTCACCGAAACGTTGAATAAGGAAAAAATAGTGTAAATTTATTTTTCACCTTTTTCCTACACACTTTGCCTCAGAGAGATCGACAGATTCATTAAACAATTATTGAATAACACCGAGGGATAAAGCCAAAGGAATATAGTTCACACTTATTCACATACTTATTAATTTATTCAGAATGTCCAGTCGAGGTTCAAGATAAGATTGCTTGTTCTTAATTCATCAGAGCCATTCTTGATTTGTCCATCCGGGAAATACTTCTTCTTGAGAGGGTTGCGTCTTTAAAAGTTGCACTTGCACGAGCAAAGGAAGTAAAAGTAATTGGTGACTTAGACAAGAGATCGCAAAACAATGGGAATTATTGTCAAGCTCAACAGAAAGGAATTAATTCTTCTAATACTCAACCAAGAGGTTTTCAAAAATCTCAAGATTTTTTCAAGAATCCTGAATGTTGGCAATGTGTCAAGATAGGACACCTTAGATCTCGTTGACCAGATTAGTCAAATAGTCAGGGAAACTACATTATGTTGGACATTCTGGAGCGAGTTTATCAAAATTTAGAAAGATTCTATCAGATTTTTGTATTCAAAAAATTAATGGGAATTCAAAACATTTTTATTTTGATGGTCTTGTTAATAATAAGTCTTGTAATTTTAAATTAGATTCTGGTTCAGATGTCACTATTTTAAATTCAAAATTTATTGATTCTAATGATAGAATAATCCCCATCAATTCACGAATACTTCGTTATCCTACAGGAGAAAACGTGCTAGTTAAATTTTTGGTTTCTGTGATTATTCAATTAGGAATTTATTCAGTTAGACTAGAGGTTTACATAACAAACATGGTTGATGATTGTATACTAGGAAATGATTTTCTTCGTTTAACTGGTTTGATGCAATGCAATCACTGTTAAGGACTCTTATCCATTACCAAGAATCGATAACACTTTGAATATTTTTGCAGGATATTCATGGTTAAGTACTCTAAATTCGAGAACAGGATAGGAAACTTACAGCTTTCTCTATTGGGAAAGGTTTATGGCAGATTAAGGCCATGCCATTTGGTTTATGTAATACACCTTAGAGAAATTACTTAGGGATTATCTTTCAGATTTCTGTCTTGTTCATTTAGATGATGTTATGGTTCGAACGCTCGGAGTTGCGCATAATATCCGCAGCAACTTTGTGGTTGTTATTGTTTTTAGTTATTCTCGTTGTGGCAGTTAACCAGAACTAAAGCGTGTTCAACGGTTACGAATAAATAAAGTTCTGTCTAGTTCCTTTTCCTATAAACTTATTGCGATCACTACAATTTGTCGAAAAGTAAAGTCTCATGATCAACAGATATGACATTTCAAGTAAAAGAACGCCAAAAAAAGCAAAAAAAAAAGAAAAAACAAAAACCAAATACCAAAAATAAAAAATGAATATAATCTGGAAAAAATAAAATGTTAATTATTATATTTGTTAATTATTTTTAAGTATGAAGTAGCTAATAAATTTATGTTCTATAAATAATGCTTGTTACATGTGTTAACGTATTCAAGGGGCCTCAATCAGTTATAGCTTAAAGAAATATTTTTGAAGAAAATTATAAAGTATTACAAACATTATCAAATACTGCCTTAAACCTTGATCAGATATTTGATTTTAAGTAAGATCACCGTTTATTAATTATCAGAATAATGAAAATTAATTTTAATCCTTCAATGGTGTAAAAAAGGGCGTCAGAAGGGTGTGCTAAAATGCGCACTTTTTTTATGTTTCTAACACCCAAAAGAATAATTTTATTGTAAAACCGAAAGCGTGCACGCAAAAGAAAAAATGTTAAAAATTCTGCCGAATTAAGGAATATCTTTCGTAGAATATATATCGACATATATTGACGAACATAATAAAACATACACCGAAGGATCATACATGAAATTTGGTGTCCGAAATATTCACCAATTTTTGCTTCCAACTAAGAGGAAGCTTTGTGACAGTGATTATTACAAGTTTGCTCAAAAACACTTAAAATAAGATTCTAAGATGCTTGGAAGTGAAATCGAGCATTTTTAGAAAATGTCCATCTGGATGTATGTATGTATGAACCTATGTGTACCTCCAGATCTCGGCTTCTGGTTATTGGATTGCATTACAACGAGGTGTGTTTTATTTACCTTGTTTGTCCGATAGCGGCAAAAGAAAGCATTTTTCATTTTACTGATCCCTTTCTGAGCCAAAGTCGATTTTATGTTTTCGTAAAATTTTTATCTAACGTTTTTTTAAAGTAATTTTGCATATTTTTAAATGGTACAAAAACCATTTTTAAGGGGTTATGTCTGAGATAAAATTTAAAAAAATCAAAATTTTTTTTATTTGATTTTTTAAAGGCAAATTTACTGTGGAATGAGCTGTCTTAGTCCTTTTCGCCCGAAAGAACTCCGTTACAAACTTATAGGAAAATACCAAAAAAATACAATTTTTCAAAATTGCGTATTATTCATATAGTGTCTTATAGCACTTTTGATTATTCAAAAAATTGCGTTTTTATAGAAAATGTAACATTCAATGTGATCACAAATTCCTTTTGAAAACGCAGTTTTATTTAAAAAAAAGCACAAATTATTTACTAAATCATTATGTACTGTGTGACGGTCAGCCGTCAGCCCCAGCTCGCCTGGACACCACCGGAGCCGTGCTAATGAAAAAGCATACGCTAAGACCCGGTGGTGTTTTCAGGAAAGCAGGGCAGAGATGAGAGCGAGAGAGAGAGAGAGAAGACACGGCCGGAGCAGCAGAGCAGAGCAGCGCCACGAACAGCTGAGCAGAAGCCACGCTCAGCGCGAAGCCTGCGCGGCGCCGCACGAGGCAGAGAGAGGGAAGCCGCGCGAGAGCGAGCGAGAGAGAAGATAGCGGCGAAGGCTGAGAGCGCAGCACGGCGAGCGAAGCCACGAGGCGTACGCGCGCGAGCGACCGCCGCCATGTTGGCGAGCGCTGTAGAGAGAATAAGAGCGAGCGAGAGCGAGATAGACAGAGACGGAGAATGTTAATGTGAGCAGAGAGAGTGGAGGCACACGACGAGCCTCGAACGTTATTGGCGACGGGTGGAGGGCTGCGGCTCGATCCACAGCGGTACGCGAGCGAAATATTGTAAGAGAAATATTGTAAGAGAAGTATCAGGCGGAAAATGTATGATTGAATGCGCTACAGCCAGACAGAGAAAATTAATGAATTCGAATTTCGCGCGCGAGGAGATTTACTAGTAAGAGGGCGCTAGGACAGAAATGTACTATATCAGGCTATCACGTGATATCGCGTGAGTAAGAAAGGACAGCCAGAAAATACATGCGCGAGAAAGAGACAGAGAGAGACGCCGCGGTCGCAACGGCCGCGCAACAGGTAGAACGAGCAGTATCCAGTGAGCAGCAGGCAAAATCGGACGCACTCCAGGACCACAATTTCCCTCCGCATTCTCCACGACTTAACCTCCAGCATTTTCTATACTGTCGAGGTTCGCTCCGCGAAGTCATTCTGCGCCGCGCGACATTACAGGGAACGAGACATCATCCGGACGAGAGGACGAGCAGTCATCGCAGTTTACAGCCAGGTAGACACTTATTATTTCAAAGTGCGCGTCCCCGCGTCGGCCGGACTTACCGCCAGAGCGTGCCTCCCGCACGCGAGCCCTTTCACATTCTCTTATTTTATTCAATAAATGCCAGGCCGTCCATTTTAATACTGTGCGTGTTTTTTTATTTAACGAGCCCCCGCCTATCCTTCTTCCTAAGAATTCGCGGCCGCGAGATTAAGTCTGTGCACCGCTGAGCAGCCGGCAAAGCGGTTGGTGAACCGGGCGTCCAACAATTAATTAAATACGGTTCATCCGGCAGCCCGATAAAAGGGCGCGATCACGTTGTGGAGCTCTCGACGGCCTCCCCGAGAGAGCAATAAAAACCACAACGTCACAACTGTAATAGCTAATTTTTATGAAATCGTATATTTTGTTTTTATTTTCAACGTTCAAAATAAAATAAAATTAGAATTTAAATTTAGTCTTGTAATTTTTAATCAAACTTATAAAGGGGTAAAAAAACATACGTGCATTTTAAATTACCGCCTAAAAACATGGCACCTTACAGCATATGGAAAAGGAAATCACTGTTTTACCGACCTAGTCGAGTTTGCATTCAGACGTCAGCTGTTTCGTCTTCTGTCTGTAGTTTAGTGCAAGCTGGATGTTGTGCTGTTCTGATAACTTCTGAGTCTCACTAGTGTTCAACTTTAGATAAGTGTTTTGTACTATAAACAACATATTAATTGTGAATTTGTTCTTTGTGAGTGCACTCATTGTTTCAGGTATATGGGCTATAAATCTCATGTGCACGGGAAGATGCCTGTGTGTTAGATGGTCTCAAAGTCTACTGTAATTGCTAATGATCCTATAAAGTAATAGGTAAGCAATGAATTTATATTCATCTAAGTATCATACTCGATGTAGTCATACTCGAGTAGAGCGATAGATTCATTTTATTCTATATATATTCATCTAAAATATGCTGACTGTGAATGCGTATTAAAAACTTATATTTCAATTATATTCTTCAGTTTTCGATACTGGTATATCTACATGTACAGCACCCGGGTCTTCATACATGCATTAATATATAGGTATCTTATGCCAAAATATAAGAAAAATATACGAAGTAGTTCATGTAAGTTCTACCAGTTAAATATACATAAGTGTTTCGATAAACTTGAAATGCATTTTTCTCAGTTATGCCATTTTTATGATTTTAGATTCTTTGCCGCAGGATATCTCAGCATCCAGATGATGAATTGATATCAGACAGGATGGAAAATCTTCTGAATACGTTTCTTCACTGCTAGAGCGGAGCAGAATTGACTAATACAAGGTAAATGTAAACGTTACGTTTGTAAAGAGCAATAAAGAATCATATTCAGAAGATTTTCCATTCTGTTTGATGTCAATTCATTATCTGGATGCTGAGATATCCTGCGGCAAAGGAAAAAAATTGCTAAAAATGACTGATTCATACATGTAATTGTTTACAATGTAAGTATAGATATATAATTTTTTTAAAATAGTTAAAAATATGTTTAATACCTACATTTTAAATAGGAGAAAGATTTTTTTATACTATCAATAAATAATTTTTTTCAGCCTATTACTTATTAATGTCTTTTTTACAGATTTAACTCAGGCATAACCCTTTAAGAGAATTAAAATATCGACATTTTAACCGGAAAAGTTTTCAGATAGCTGCTATAAATTATGAGTTATTAATGGAAACGTGTTTTTTGCAAAGGCTCTTCTAATTCGGAAAATAATCAACCAATTACTTTGAAAAAATCATTAGATGTCAATGTAGAATGTTTAGAGACATATTGTAGGAAAATTTTACGCCATTTCCCGGAATGGTTATTTATAAAATTGAGAGACATGTTTTTCGGTTCTCCAACGATTACACGAGTAAAATGGTTTCGATGCACTTGGAATTTTGAAAAATTTTCAGATATCTTGAACTGCATGTTTACGCAACTTATAAAACCTATCAGATCAATTTCTTCGTAATCGTGTCAAAAATCATAAAGAATTATTCAATGAGATTGATTAGTTTTTATTTTGTTAATAGTTTACTGGAAAGGTTCATGTCATTAAAATTTTTGCTTCCTCCAAGAGAAAGCTTTGTGATAGTGATTTTTACAAGTTCGCTTAAATTCATCTCCAAATTGCCCATGGAATGATAACTTGTTCCAACGGCTTTTAATCGATAGCTTGTGGTGTACTTAATAAAGAACTTTTTTAAAAATTAATATTTAACAACAGTTTTAACAACAAATAATTTTTATTTCCGACAATTTTGAAGTTAGAGAAACGCGGTAAAGGCATCTTAAAGTACGTAAAAAACCATGAATTTTTATATAAATTTTGTTAAGATCCAACCAATCGGAGTCGAGATACGAACATTTCTTTAATCAACGGTCATACCAAAACTACTTATTATTTTTCGATGAAATTTGGTACAGTGCTTGTTGAAATAGCACTTAAAATAATAGCATTTTTCGCGATTGTTTATATAGATTAATTCATCTAAAATGATCGATGAACAATTGCAAATCTGTGAGCGCGGCCGAGCGGCTCTCCGGCTGGGCAGCGCGGTGGTGAGAGGAACGCTGCGCCACGGCGGAGAATATTCGTTCACGTTAGTTGTAAATTCATTATCTCAGTAACTAACGTGTTTTTTTCTCAGCTTTAACGGTATACTTATTTAATTTTCATAGGTGTAATGCAAGTACTCCAGATTACAAATTTTTTTGACAAAAAAAACTTGTACATAACCTATATATGGATGGATGAATTGCATTCCTATCATAAAACAGATATTAATATTCTGCAAAAAAATATTTGGTAGTGCAATATATGCATGTAAAGGTTGTATAGATAGCTAGTCAAAATGACGACCTACAATGAGAATACAACTTACGCTCGCGCGTGGAGTCGTGTCGCCTCAATCGCACTCCTCGTGGCATCGACGCTCGAAGACTGCCAGAAGAAGACACTCTTTCTTCGGTACCAGATGTAGTCGACAAGGATCGCAAAACATCGTACTTCGTTGATTATCGGTAACCTTAGGCACCCTGGCGGTATCTAATATAAGATGTTAGCCCTTCGCTTCGTTCGCTCTTCCCCCACCACTCATGAGCTTCCGCGCGCCTGGCTTCTAATACTTGCATAAGTTTTGAGAAAAACTTGCATATGTCCTTGATAATTTGATCGTAATTTAGCTTCCAAGAAAGAGTTCGATCGAGCACCACACCAAGACCTAACAATGGATTCAGAAAAGGGAACAAACAATCTGGATCCCAGTCCTACACCAGCAAGTATCAACCCTTCAATCAATTTTATAGAACATTTAGAGGCAAAATAAATCGCTCAAGTCTTTGCTGGATTCAGCCTGACTCCAGAGGGCAAAGTCCAATCCAAAAACATGATGGCAATTGCTGATAGTCTTGAGATGTTCTCCTCAATTGAATCACGTGGCACTTGCAGAATATGTTCAATGCCACGTCCGTTAAAAAGAAGCACAGAGCCCTGTGGCACTCCGAGATTAGTGGTGGGCCACTCTTTGTCATGTCCTGCTTCTCCTCCAGATGAATGAGTGGATCCAACACAGCACTGAGAGAGAAAACCCTATGATACTGAGCTTTCGCAGTAGTAATGTCGGCGAAATGGTGTCAAAAGCCTTGCTCAAGTCGAAAAGCAGGGAAATGATCACGAACTTATTTTCAAAGACAGCTCTTACGTCCTCAGTCAACTTCAGCAATGTACTCGCCGTACTTTGGTGCTTTCAGAAACCAGTTTGTAGTCAGGCAAGGATCCATTCTCGAATGACAAATTCCACGATATGGTCATGAACCAACTTTTCCAGAACCATGAACAAAAAGGTGAGCAATTCTATAGGACGAATGTCAGAAAGAGAAGCAGGCGCAGATTATTGGTTTAGAGGAACAAGTTGAGCTCTCTTCCAAGGTTCCGAAAAAATATCAGCAGAACCGACAGTTCAAAAACCTTAACCAAAAATGGACCAATAATAGATAGACTCTTTGTAACAACCCTGTACGATATGCCATCCTCTTTTCTTGCTTGTGAGGAACAATGAGCTACCGCAAAGATTACATCAGAGAGGGAAACTTCAGAGAGGGAAAAATCGCTCAACAGGCATAGATTCAATAATATCCAAGGTATGGGTAAAAACACACAGAGAGAGGGAGAATTATAGTTCTATTACAGTAGAGTTGAGTTGTGAATAAACAGAAAGTGAACGAGCATTTCGAGTGTCCATATATTCGCAAATCCCTTTTAAACGACACACAGAAACCCATTGTGTATGAATTCTTGCAGAATTTCCTCTGATTTCCCTATTCTATAAATAATAGTGCTACAGTTCAGGTATCGGAGATTTAGTCTTTTTAATCTTATTCTCCGTAATTTTTATGTCACAGTAAGTTTTACAATTTCAGTGGTTCATTAAAATAAATATTGCAAATTAATTGTTAAATATGAAGCTTTTTTTAAAAAGTCTATTGTGCACTACGTTTTAACTTAAATTATCCGAAAATTTAATAACTATTTATGACATCAAACCATAAAAATCACATGAAAAATATACACATATGCGTAAACATGCACGCACGCACCCACTCACACACACAGACTGACTAAAATTTTTTTTATTCAAACGATAACAAATCTCTACACGGAGAAATACACCTTCCCAAATTTTTTTAGATTTTTTCCATCAAGCCCTTTGGAGCTGCAGAAGGTCAAAATTACTGAAAACATGATTTTTGGCATTTTTTTACTCTATTCGAAAATGTGTAGCTCCTCAGGAAAACGGTTTTCAACAAAAATGTTTAGAACACTTTTTTTTAGAAAATTTGTTTAGTTTAAAAAAAAATACTGACTAAATGACATAAATATGTTTCAGCAGTCATATATGCAATTTAAACATTGAAATTTTCAAGGTTTCCTCGCTTGGATTCAAACCAAAAATCATGAGGAAAGCTCTTTTCACTGCAAAAGTACGCTACTACCGAAATAGCACTCGACCTTTTTCTAACCTCAAAATATCAATTATGTCACTGCAATTTTTAAAAATAGCTTATATGGCTTCGAGAAGAGAGAGTTAATGTGGGAAAAAAATTCTAAGAGGAAAAGTATTCTAGATATTGTTGATAATTTTGCTTTGTTTCCGAGTAAAAAATCAACGAAAATGCCAATATTTAGTTTTTTTCTCCAGCGTCCACACATAAACCTTTACCTATCACCTTGACCCATGACCTTTTCATCCACCTACATCTACCCATAAACTCCACCGTCTCTCAGCTATTAGCACCTCACTCACATCACTTATAATCTCGACCCATGAGACCGATTAAATCATAAAATCTACCCTTTACCTATGACTTTCAACTAAAATTATTATTCTCTGCGTATGTTCTCCACCTATCACCTCAATTTATTACGTAACGCTCCACTTATTACACCAACCTTATCTTCTTGACTCTCCACCTATCATTTCCACCTTCCATCTATCGCCTCCAATCATGTCCTCTAGTCTCCCACTATTACGTCTAATCATGACTCCTAACATTGACCAATTACCTACACCCATATCTTCGCCTAAACACCTGTCATTTCCAGCTCTAAACCACCTGTTAACGATCATTTCCAACCATGAAGTCTACCAACTACCTGTCACCTTCACTTTTAATTTCTATCCACTACCGATCATCTACAACCTTGACCCTGGACCCCTGAATATTTTAATCTTTACCTATACCTCGACCTATGACCTTCTGATTCTCCTGTTACCTCCACTATACCGAGCACCTCTATCATCCATCTATTGCATTCAATCATGTCCTTCTTCTCCAGCTATCCCTACAACGTCCATTTTTATAAATACAATCGCGATCTCCACCCTCTACACATAATATCTACCTATCACCTACATTTATGACTTTCTGATCATACTTATCACTATCTCTGATCATGTCTTCTGACTCCCATTATAATCTATACATTCCACTTATGATACTAACCATAACTTTCGTAATTCACCTTTTTCCTACACCGTCCACTTATGCCTGCAATTATATCATCGTTCTCTCCCTATCACTTATACTTTTCACTTATGACTTCAATCGTGACCTCTACACTCCATCTATATCCTACACTGGCCACCTATAACTACAGTCATGACCACCACCACCTTTTACGCATAATCTGAACACACGTTCCACTTTCTGCCTACACCTATCACCTCCACACATGAATTCCGCGCATCACCTAGCATCTTTACTCGTAACCTCAAACCGCACCACCTATGATGTCGACCCATGAAGCGTACCGACTAATTATCCCTTATAACGCCCACTATCAGCGTCACCCATGACTTCTGACCTTCACCTATCACCCATGATTTTCAGCCTCCATCTATTACATCTAGCCATGAACTTTCCATCAACCTGTTATCCTACACTTTTCATCTACACCCATGAAGTCTATCATTTCCCTTCACCAACACTTCCACCCTCCACATATCGCTTTTAATCATGATCGCCAGCGTCCCACTAATACCTCTAATTATGACTTCTAACATGCACCTTCACGTACACCTATGGCCTCCACTCAACACCAGCCATTTCTAGCTCTGCAATCTACCTTATACCAAGAACTTCCACCATCCATCTATTGCATTCAACCATATTGTTTTTCTCCAACTGTCCTTACAACGTCCACTTATAAATACAATCGACATCTCCACCCTCCACACATAATCTCTACCAATCTCATATACCTATGACTTTCTGATTACGCTTATCACTATCTCTGATCATGTCTTCCTACTTCAATTATAATCTACACATTCTGCTTATGATACTAACCATGACTTTCACAACCAAACCTTTCACTTATGACTTCAATCGCGACCATTAGTCAACCTATCTCTACACCGTCCACTTATTGCTACAGTTATTAACCACCACCTTTCACACACTCCTCGACCCATGAAGCTGACCATCTACCTAGCACCTTCACCTGAGGGGCGGCTGAGGGGGGGCCTGATGAGTGGCGACGAGGGGGGGGGGGCAAAATGCATAAAAATAACCAAATTTTTGAAACGTTTCTTGGTTCTTTTGAGGGGGAGCTGAGGGGGCTAATGAGGGGGGGGGGGGCGAGGGGGAGGGCAAATTCCAGCGCGGCTCAAAACAACTACAGAATATAGTAAGATGTATATAAAATACACACATATATTTATATTATATTTTATATCATTATAATAACATAAATCTACAAAACTATAAAGTGGATTAGGCCTACAGGGGAAACCACTTTAAAAAAACGCGCCATTAATTAACGTCCCTATCTCCAATGATGTCTTTCTTCTCCAATAATAATCTATCCGTTCTATTAAATTATTATAAATGTTAACATTCTAAGGAATGAGGGGGAGGTGAGGGCTCGATGAGGGGGGGGACCGTAAAAATAATCAAACTTTTGAAACGTTTCTTGGTCATTTTGAGGGGGGGGGGTATGAGGGGGGGTAAGGGGGTAGGGGGGGCAAATTCCACCTCAGCCCAAAACAACTATATAATATAGTAAGATATTAACCATATAACCCTATATACATATATATAAACCCTATATATATTTTTTTCCAGGGTTCTTTATTTGTTTTTATTGTTGGCCCCTGTGCCTAACCGCTGCTGAGGGTGCTGAGCTGAAATAGGGGATGGCTTATAGAGTGTGCTTTACTAGAAAACCGCAAAAAGAATAAAGTTATTTCAAATATTAAAGTAAACTGTATAGTAACGAGTTTAAATAATAGTATATTTCGCGAGATACAAGAACGAATAAAGCAGCTATTCACTCTCTTTACAATTCAGGGTATCTACATAATATTAATTTTCATGACATTTTTGACTAGCTCCTTCAATTATTTTCATATTTTTCTTGTATTACCAGTTAAAAGGCATAACTTCTTTTGCACTTATTTAAAGTTATTGAAATTATCTTTCATTTGAGTGGTAAAAGTATATGTTTTACAAAATTTTTCTAGTACCTTTTGACTTTGGAAAAAAGGTCAATGTCGACCTTAATGTTATTGTTTATGAAGGAAAAACATAATTAATCGTGTATTTGGAGATTTTGGGTTGGTACTTGTGTTCGGCAGTGCTGCATGATTGTTTTACCGAATGTCATCTTGAGATGTGGTCCAGATATAAAAGGGACGCTACGAGGGATGACACACACACACACACACACACACACACACACACATACACACAGTTTTTATGTTAAATGGAGTGGTGCGTGGCAGCATAGATGTATTGCCTATGTGTAAGTATGCCTATCTATAGTATGTTATATCCATGGGGTATTATGGGGTTATAATGGGAGTTACCATTTTTTATTCGATTTTGGTTTTGATAGCACCTAAATCGTGTGTATGTGTTTCTATGTATTGTCTATGGGGTTTGTTTAGTTTTATGGTCTAACTCGTATTTGTCATGCAATGATTCTTCATACGATGACGAGTACGTTTGTATAAAGCATTTTTTTATCCATGGGTTATTATGAGGTTTTTATGGGGGTAGGGTTTGTTTTGATAGTTTACAATATTTTGACAATATGCATATAGTGTCATGGGATCTAGATGAAGAAAAAAAAATCCAGATAAAAGGGATGCTGTGAGAGATATATAAGTATGTATGTATCTGTATGTATAACGTATATATATTTCTTTCTAATAGCATACAGTATTTTGGTAGTACAAATTTTAGTTATAAGTTGGATAATTATTTTAAATAACAATAAATTTTATCCTAAAAAGATAAGATAAGATAAGATTTATTATGTGTTCAAAATTTTTAAATTAAATTTTATAAAATTATATCAGAGTTTATGGAAATGTGTTTAACATACCAATAAGGAAATTTTTGTACCTCCAAAGCATGACCAATTTCTACTACTCAATGTCATACCTCTCCTAAATTTTTACAGATTTTTTTCTTATAATTTTATTATACATTATATTAGCTACATATTTCTCATATTTTGCAAATTTTCAAAGATTTATAGCTCCAGAAGGAAGCGTCGAAACTGGATAATAAGTTTTCAAGGAAATTTTTTGTAGTTTCTACGAAAAATACTTCCAATCTGATACATGTACGTCTCAGAAGCTTTTCTTTTAATCTTTCCCAGTACTATGGGTTGTATTCTGTGGAAAAATTAAAAAAAATTGATTTAAAGAATCTATGATCTTTGTTATATCGGTTAAGAATTTAAAGTAAATTTTAAAATTATTGTAAAAACATTTATTCAATTTATCGATTAATTATAATATTAAATATCACTTGTATATATTCTTTGATTTTCTATCTAAAAAATGTATTTAAAAACTAAAAGAAATTCTAAAACGAAAAGAATTCTTGAGATTTTTCTTGATTTCGCTACGATTCCACGTTAAAAATGGATGAAAATCAATAAAATTCATTATTAAAATTTGCCACGGTTATCATTTTCGTCTTAAAACTTTTTTATTTTTTAAACATATTTATCTACTCGAGTAAAAATTGATTTTTTAATTCAGGCTCTGCACTGCGTATTCTCACAATGAAGATCTGTATGCAGGCATTTACTCGAGTAGAGCGATAGAGTCATTTTATTCTATATACTTTACTTTCGAGTGATAGAGTCGCATACCATCTAAACTTTGACACTGGCTCTTATAAGTGTCCGCTAGGTGGCGACCTGCCTTTTTCTCTATGCTAGAGTTCTCACTTGCAAGAGAAAAACGCAGGCCGAGACCACATAAATGCCGCTTCTCTTCGAAGTGGCGGGCGTCTAAGGAAGCTGTCAGAGCCTTACTGAGGAGTCCACTCTGACAGCTGGGACGAAACGCCAACAGAGAGAAATTTATATTTCTCTCTTTTATTTTTTTGAGGCCTGCCTGCATACAGATCTCCATTGTGAGAATATGCAGTGCAAAGCCTGTATTCAAAAATCAATTTTTATTCGAGTAGAGCGATAGAGTCATTTTATTCTATATACTATACTTTCGAGTGATGGAGTCGCATACCATTTACTTTTAATTTTGAACAAATAATACATTTTTTATTCTTTAGAATAAAATTTATTTTTACTTAATTTATTATGCAACACTTTAGTAGAACTAACATTTGTAGAAGCAAGCGAAACGAGCTCATTGACTAGTTTTATATTAACAAGACACACGGGGCGAGTCACACATAAAATAAAGCTTGACACATTTTTAAGGAAAGATTTGTTTTAGACTTTATTCAATCCATGTAAATAATCTAGATCGCAATGCAAAATAATATAATGGTGTATTGTACACCCTGTTTATAATATTACCAAAAATGTAGAAATACAAAAAAAAACCAAATTCTGACCCGTGCGTAAGTAACATCCGTTCGACAATCATATTTGAAAACACATTGCTCTGCTGCCCGAATACTGCTTAACCTTGACCTCGAATATGGAAGCTATGTCCTGCAAAAAAACACACTCTCACACATACACGACCCGTGCTGTTAAATGAGCACTTAAGGGGTTATGACAGTGTTAAAATTTTGAAAATACCCATTTTTTTTTATTCACTTTTTTCATAGTTAATAGTCTGTAGAATATGGTCCTGATAGCCGTTTTTGGCTAAAAAAATTTTCCTCGAAGATATTAACAAAAAACTAACAAATCTGTTTCAAGTAAATTTTTGAAAAATCGTGATTTTTAAATATTTTAATTAGGCCAAACTTGTGGAAAGGATTGTTCTAACCCACCCACTTTTTACAGAGTAATTTCATGAGAAATCTTACTGAAAATATGACTTAAAAACCGTTTTACAAACCGTTTTTTTCTCAAGAGTTATCAATTTAATTATTTCCGTAAAATAAATAAAATCTGTAAAATTAATTTTTCTATGTGTGATTTTATGTTACTAAACTCAATGTGTTAAAGTAAAGGCATTCAACAAATTTGAATTTGCCACTCGAATAGGTTGTGCCTCACAGCGTCTGGTCGAGAATGAAGATTTCTGTTTGATCGGTATAGTAGAATTTTCTGTAAAGCAGCAGAAAGCAGCCAAACAGCTGTTTTTCATCCAAGACACTAGATCAGTGCAGTTAGTCTGCTAGCTGCTGTAGCAATGCTTATAACCTTAGTGGTGTTGCCAAAGTGCAAGAGCTTCTGCAGAGTACAAATATTATTCAGATAAGTATTGGAAACTAATTTGTAATAACAGTGTTCATAATGAGCTTTTTCTTTGTTGGTATATTTTTTGCTTTTAGGTATACGGGTGCAAGCCAGCAAAATGGAAGCTTATATTGACTGCCTGAAGTATTATTTTGCATACCTTTTAAGAACTTGAAGTGTATTTAATAATGGTAAGTATTGTATGTAACTGTAATTCATAAACATAACTTGATTATGAATAGCTAACGATAATTTTTATTTTATTTTCAGCTTCTAAATGCTATTATCACACAGCATGACAAGCGCGTACCATCAAATATACTTTATTGTATGTATATTTGAGTACCAAAAGCAAATCAAGGTATGCCACATAGTTTCTGTAAGTATAGCTGAGTTCATTTGTATGATTTACATTATAAACTTTAAATGCCTTTTAGTCAAATTTAGTTTTTTCATGCTTTTGATGTACTTGCCGCAGCTTTCTGAAGGAACCGTAACATCAATCCGGTTGAACCAAAGTGGAAAACCTTCCTAATGAGTACGGTCACAAACTGAGTGGAGCAGAATCGTCAAAAATAAGTTCAAAGTGAATGTTACGTATGTTTACATATGTAACATTCACTATAATTATTAATATTATCAATATATGGTTAATTAATTATATTAATTTTGTATTTTTCAGGAATCTGTTCCACTTAGTCTGAGACCAGACTCATAATGAAGATTTGGCACTTTGATTCAACAGGATTGATGGTACGATTCCATCAGAAACATGCGGCAAGTAAATAAAAGTGATGAAAATCATGATTTTTGGTAAGCAAATACCTTTAATTGTTTTTAAATGTTACACTCACTTTATGCATATTATTTATGCATAAAAGTGATGTATAATACTTGTATTTGAAAGCAAAAATATAGTTTTTAGAGCACCTATATATCTATTAATTTTTTACAACACTAATAATTTTTCTTTTTTTTCAGGTTTTAACACTGTCATAACCCCTTAATACGAGGTATTGAATATAAAATACTTGCAATTCCATAAAATAATGGTCATTTGACCATAATAAAATAATAGAGTTCGAGAGCGTGTAAGCTATCACGCACAATAATATTTACTCATGTGTAATACCGGAACACACACTCTGATTCTAGGTGTTAGTATTACAAAATAATTGAGGAAAAAATAGTATTCGCGAGGGCTCCTAGCTGCAGGGAAGACGTACGTAGCACGACCATTTCTGCACACTGTTGTCATTAACAATAGTGCTGCATCAACATAGCTTTTTGTTATGGGAGTCAACACCCAGTATGTGGGTAATTGACTCCCAAGTTAAGTAAAAAAAAGCTTACTGCTTAATATTCAATAAAATAAGAAGGTGATTGGGAACGGTTGAGGTGCGCTTGAAGACGATTTATGCACGTCGTTCACGGTGCCTTATCGCGATAACGGACGCGGTATTGGCGGCTGCTTCCCGCTGCTTTGGCTCCGTGGTCCTTTCGCTTCCTCTCGTATTCGCTCTCTCTCTATCTCTCGCTTCTTTGCAGTCGAGTGCAGACATAGGTTGCCGTTGAACTGATTTGTTTCAACGCGCGACTGATCTCCGGAGCTCTCTTTTCGGCGGCGCAGAAAGTCATACATAAATAGATGCGCGAAATGTAAAATTCACGTCTCGTGCCAAGTCGCGTGATTCCTTAAGCACCGCTTAATTACATAAGTACGAGTAGTTGTACACGTGTTTGTTTTTCTTGCGCCAATGGTCAACGCCCGCGCCAAGTATTGAGATGTGTGTGAGCGCTTAGATTGCGGCCGCAACAGTATTAGTGTATGTGGGCTACTATGGAGAGACGGGGCGGGGCAGCAAAGGTGATAAGGGATAATTGGGGGGTTCTTGATAAGTAGATGATAAAGAGGTGTTAATGGGGGCCCCGCCCCTCCCGATATCAGGCCGATGCGCTGTACTAGGCCTGTACTTTCTCGCCCTTCTTGGTAATAGAGACTCGAGGTATAGCGGGGCTGTATAGTAGAGCGCGCTATCCTAGCCCCGCGCTATACCAGGCGTGCAGAGCGAGGCAGCGTATAACGGCCGACTAGCGTATAACAGACTAGTCCCTATACGGTCTCCGTTATACATAATGCAGAGCATAGTAGCTGGTGTATAGCGGATGTAGTTACTAGCGCTAGGTGCAGAGCTGCTAGTAAAAAGTTATGTTCTACGTTTGAAAAATATGTGACCCTGAAAAGGGCCGATTTTTAAAAATTAATTTATACACTATTTTTCTTCTTCTTTGGTTCTGTATAAGTAGGATTTATAGCCGTCCTTTGTATACGATATTTTTCCGTCATCGGTGTATACCTCTGTTTTTCCGGAAAAGATTTCGTATTGCTGGAATACTTGTATGAAAAAGAATTTTCACACTGGACCGTGAGTATTCACCGCTCAAGAGTGGTTCTTTATCTTCGCTTTTTTTGTTACTCATCCTGGTAGTGTACTCTTCGTCGACCGCGCTGAGAATGAGACTGTCGCGATGAGAATGTGAATATATCGATGGCTGGGTGGAACAACCCAACCCCGTAACTCGGGAGTTGCTTGGAGAACCGCGTAACTCAGGAGTTGCTTAGAGAACCCCGTAACTCAGGAGTATCTTGGAAAACCTCGTAACTCAGAAGCGCATTTTCGTTTCTAAAATTTTGTAGTGGCAAACAAATGGTAGTCTGACCAACAGACCCTTAACGTGAATATGTTTACGCGTTAATATTTTCATAGATAGATAGATTTGAATATTTACCATATAAGGATATAAGGGTTCGAAATTGAGAGTTAGAAACTTAACTTTGATTAAAACAATGAAATAACCATGTAGATAGACTAAACTCTTAGAATTTTTGTGACATTAAAGTTATCAAAAGTTATAAAATTAATCTTTAATTCTTACAGGAAGAAACGATCTTATACTTTCCAGCCTTTTACCTTTAAATTGTTTATTTGAGGGAGGGGGGATGCGGGTTTTAAAGTACAGTAGGTGCGCTCGCTCTCGTTTTTACTTCGTTATTGATAATTTTTTTTACATCTCGTGAGGGTGTGTGTATTAAGACACACCCACACGAGATGCCTTCCTTAACGAGAGAAGTAAAGGAAGTGCAAAGATGAATATCGCGCGGGAGCACACGTATGTGTAACTGAAATATTATTAAAGTGCGAGAGTGTTCTTCTTTAAAAGCGTAGTCGTAAAATTTCAAAGGTGTGTGAACGAACCTTAGTGAGATCGAGAACAATAAAATTTGTTTATCTGCGAGAGAAAGAGAGCGAATTGTTATAAACACAAAAGTTAGCGATATAGTTCAATGAAGCTAGATTTTGTGCTTCCAAGACACACAGACTCGCACACACTTGCACCAATGAACGCGCCACGCAGCAGCCAATGTAAAATACACACAACCAGCAATCGTATACCTATAGACTTATATTTAATCCTGCCGCTCATCATTCCCGTCGGAGCCGAGACGAACAAGTATTAAAAACCACGAGCAAAACAAACACAAGCAACCATTAATCGAGTGTTGACACAGTAGCCGAATACAGCAGTGCCATACATTGCACCAGGCCAATTTTTTATAACGACACTTGTAAAGCACGAGGCAACGAAGACCGTGCATGTGAAAACCACACGCATCTTAATAGACATACCCACACGAGATGTTAAAAAAAAATTATCAATAACGAAGTAAAAAAGAGCGAGCGAGAGCGAGCGCACCTGCAGTACTTTAAAATAATTTAATTTATTCATATTCTGAATAAATTTTAAAGTTTACAACAATAGAAAATATGTAGTATTTTAGTAGAATTTTTCAGAATGTTTTCGAATTTTTTGATTCTTTTATTTAATTAGAATCGCATTTTTTAATTTCCCGCAGGGCTGCCACTACAACATTTTAGAAACGAAAATGCGCTTCTGAGTTACGGGGTTTTTCAAGATACTCTTGAGTTACGGGGTTCTCCAAGCATCTCCCGAGTCACGAGGTTCTTCGAGCAACTCGTGAGTTACGGGGTTCTCCAAACAACTCCAGAGTTACGGGGTTGTTCCACCCAGGCATCGATATACCCTACATCACGGTGCCGCAAAGCCTACTCTAAATTTCGGCTTTGGGTTTTATTAAAGCAATGAGGTTTCTTATGAAAAAATAAACACTTTTTTGCACGTACAGAGTTTTTAGATATTTTTTAATTGAGGGTTACAAAATATTGACACGTTAACGATAGCATAACAAAATTTGAATATAAAATTAAATCTATGTCTTAAAGCTAGTTCAATAAAATTAAATTTATATCTTAAAGCTAGTACAACAAAATTAAATTTAGTAATTAACTTGAATATAAAATCAATTTGAATAGAAAAATTTAACCTATACTGAAAACATAACTTCGTAGATGTCGCTAGCTATTTTATCGCGTGCAAACGCGTAAGTTTTGGTCAAAACTGTGTTTAATGCATCGCTGCTAACGTTCGCAAAAGTTAAATTTGTCTTAACTATTTCCTCGATTTTATTTTTACGCAGTGCGTAATATTGTTTAAAAGCGGCTATATTTTTAATAAAGCTTTACATAATGCGTTTTCTTCTCGTTTCAATTAGTTTTTAATATAATGTAAAATATAATCTACAGCGCGATTCACTAAACCGGAAAGCTCCACGAGCTGCTTTAATCTTAAATCGGTGCACTCGCTAACGTGTTTTAATCCTAAAAATGTCGCCTGGTGTATCACGGTGCTCGGTGGGCTGTCGAATTTCTGCTGCTTCTTCGTAGGTGGTTCTGAAGCCTCTTGCGGTGTTTCGTCGTATAATCTCTGATCTTCGTCCTTTGGCGGATCCGTACTGCCTGCTGTAGGATTTGGCCTCTCGGTGATGCATACCGCTCTTCCTCCAAAGTAGTTTGTGAATAAGATGTTGTGACCGATCAGGTAGATAGTTGTAGGGTTACCAAAATCGTGGTAAATGGTGTACGAATTTCCGAGATAGGCCACCATGGTCTCAATTTTTTCTTTCAACTGCTCCCAGATGTGCGGATCCAGCGTAACGTATTTTGTAGGCGAGCCGAATGTTCAAATCTTGACCACTGCACGATAAAGCCCTCCATGATACTCGAGGCCTGTAGTGACCCTCTTCGAATGATATCTATTGATAGCACAGGTGCCGGAGTACAGTAAATTACAGGTGACGGGTTTTACTTCCATCTTGACACTTTACTTCGAGATGCCTGGAACGACTTTTGCGCGGTGAGGATGCTGGCGAGGGACTGGGCTTGCAGTGTCAAGCGCTGAATCTACTCTATGAACGGTTACCACCGATTGGACGAAAAATCTCGTTCATGGCATTTTCGTCTACGAATCACCCTAGTGGGAACGAGTGTTATTATTCTCATTTCGTAGAAACATTAATTAAAAGAACCGACCTTCTCAATCGACACCGACTTTCGTTAATGATCGGTAGCCGTGGAAACCGTCGTTATTCTTTTCGCATTGCGGGGCGGGTAACTCTTATCAGTCGATAACGGTCACCTCCGCGCCTCTTGAGGCGTGATAACGCGGCAGGTAGTACACGTCTTGTAGATTAGGTCAAATAACCAATCATAGATGTACACCCTTGATTTCCAAATCCACGCCCTATAGAACTCGTACGTCGGAACGTGGTAACTTGACGACGATAACGGCTTCTTTTAATTTTCTTCATAAGATCACGACGAAATTTTACAGCTACTGCGTCATTCTTCCAATAATCTGATGAAAAAAGACGTAGATATTTTCGCAGAGATACCACGCAACACATATGATAAAGAAACATGATACAATGCTCGCCACATACTTCAGAATCGATGCTCTGAATTTGCTTTTTGCTCCAGCGGAATCTGCGACAGTTTTTCCTGAGTCGATGGATATGAAAATTTTATACGGGTGCAAGTCCGTAGCTGTCAAAGTAGATTCCGTATCCATGCTTGTCGATGGAAATGGCGACCCAGTGCGATCCCGGTTTATCCGATGTACCCAAATTTGTAACAATTGCAGCGGGTGCTGATAAAAAACTAGGCACGTGGTTTGCAGCGTACACGCCAACAGAGTCTGCCTGCAATCCTCTAACGGCACTTATGATTTCTCGCGTATTCATTGTGCATCGGCAAACTTCTCCGTCTCTTGGACATTCTCACCAGCGGCACAAACGGTCAAGCGGTCATCGTCGTCTACCTCATCTTCTTCTTCGTCTTTCTCGTCTTCCTTGGCGTCCTCGTTATCGAGACAGTCAATCACGTCGAATCCTGTGCGGTGAAATCTGTACGCTGTAGACTGATCTTGATAGTATTGGTGACGGTCGTGGTCTAAAAGAGCTTGGTATAATGCTTCGCTATTTATATTGTACGTATCACGATGGCCTTGTTTATCGACAATGAGGGCGTGCATCCATCTTCTTATTTGATAGGTTTTTCGCAAAGTGTAAATCTTTTTTTCCTTCAAATTTCTGGATACCGTGAGTAGAACATACTAAAACGTTTGGAAATCGCTCTCCTAGCGTTTGAGCGGATGGCACGCTGAAATTTTCCAAATTGATAACTCGGCGTCCCACTGCAGCTCCCAAAAATGCGGCTTTTTCTTCTCCTTTCACGTATAAGCAGCGAGCGATTTTTGTCAAGTTGTACAAAATTCGGCGTACGTATTTGATCGAGATGTCGCCGTCATACCACTCGATGCCGTGTACCTCAAGAGTACAATAATTTTTCATTTGTTGAATATCGCTCGGCACATCGGAAAAACTATCTGGTGCGCGAATAAGCCAGTTTCCAACGATACGGCTTTGCAGAGATATAACGGCTACTTCCTTGAGAATAAATTTTTTCAAGGCATCCCTGAAGCCTTGAAATCGACCGTAGGATTCAGTCCGTACGAGCGTAAAGAAGTTGAATCGAGGTACTGAGTCCGGGGTACCTGGACCAGCCGCTTTTGTGGAGAACTGAGTCGGATGGATGTGCGCGCAGTTAAGCGCTGAAGTCGGTTACGATTTGACGGTTAGAGTTGATTTCCAAAATGTTATCGTACTCCGCGTAGATTATACAATTAACGGCTGCTTGAAGCGCTGTCTCGAAGCGCACTTCTACACGTATGCTCCCCGAACGCACCAGATTCCAATGGAGTACGCTGATAAATCGGGTGTAACATCGAAAGCCGTTAAAAAATTACCTTGATAATAGTTGGAGCGATCGATACCGAAACCCTCGTTGAGAAAATGTACACCGGTCCCGGTAAAGAGAGTTTGAAAAACATCGATGAAAAGTTTTCCGCTACCCGTGAATTTGGACCGTAAAGGTTTACTCGGGATCTGTACGCCATCAACGTACAGAGAGAGATAATTTATCGAGAAATGGTTAAAATTAAACGGATTCAAGGAGAGATTGCCATTGAACGCCTGATTCGTCACAAATCCGATGATTATTCTCTTTGGCAGTTGGCCGAGTATAACATTATCTAATAAATCGCCCATTACACCTGCGTGAAGTGTAAACCACTTCACTTCGGCTCTCGTTATAGGGTATTTAGCCGTGGTTTTTGCCAATGCTTGCGCGTGTGCTAGTAAAACACCGGGGCTTATTTTTACTCTACAGACAATGAGCGTGGCCTCTTTTATGTGAACTTTGAAAATTCCGTTAGCGATGGCATCCATGAGGCAAAACGCATCTTTGCTTCTCACCAAGCGAACGCGCATTTCTACCCCGTTTATAAGCATTTTATCCTGATTGAACAGATCGTGATGAATGTGCTCGATCATGTCAAAGTAGTGTTTGTTACTCGAATAGATTCGGCGATTCTTCAAACCTTGGTTTACGGCTGTTGGCTCAGCGGCGTTAGCCGGCGAGTCAAAACCACCGGGCGTATCGTCATAGGTGTGAACCTTTGGCAACGGGTGAATACTTGAGGAGCGTTTCAATGTACGCTCTATAAGGATAGACGTTGTTCGGGGGAGAAACAATTTTTTATTATAATATCTCCACATGCGCTCGCGAATGGTTCTATTCAGCCTCTTGACAACAGCGGCTTTGATATCGGGATTACGCGTTGTACAGAATTTGATGCCGTGCTTTTTTAAAAAATCTTGAAACTGCGATACGACAAACTCTTTTCCCTTGCCCGATTGCAAGAGGACAGGGGACGCGACCTTCGCTTCGAGAAAGTATACGTTTGAAAGCTGATGTAACATTTGCCGCTGTCTTGTCGCGCACAGACTCTACCCATGCGTGTTTACTCAACACGTCTACTACTACCAGCAGATAGTATCCGCCGTTGTGCTCTTTAATAGTGGTCAATTGAAGTAAATCGCATTCCCACACGTCGTCGATATTGCTTACGTTGTAGCTTAATCGCGGAAAGTTGCTCTGAACAGGCCTGTGAAGTGTCTAAGCATCTTGATTACTGAGCCACTCGTAAATTCTTTCCTTTTCTTTTTTGTCAGCTTCGCTCAATAGCTTTACGTGTACTACGCTACAGCGACTCGTGTACGCTTTTTATTTTATTTTTAACGAGATTTCCCATACTTTGGGATATAAGTGTACTGTACTTTATCGTTCGGAAATATGCAGGAGCGTAATCGAAAATCGTCTGCTGTAACTTGAGTTAAATCGAGAAAGAGACAAGTTAAGATGATCAGACGAACGCGAAAATAAATCGAGCACGACGTCGCTGGACGACTCGTATCGCTCGAGTAGTCGCACCGCTGTGGCAGGGCTTCGCGAAATTCGATCGGTATAGTAGATCCCCCAACCTTGAAGTCCGTACGGTACGCCTCCTGCCACTCGGTGTAGTATAGCAAGACTCTGTTGAAACGGGCGCCGCACATTTGCAGCAAATACTCCAGAAACCTCTTCAGGAACCAGCTTTTTCCCGCTCCTGTTGGACCTGGTATACAGGCTGTAAACGGATGTCACCATCGGACGTCCATTTTTCGACTAATAAAAGTTTATGTATAAATGTATTTTTATACATAACATATGTACTTTCAAAGCCTCGAGCGGACAGCGGTGGCGGCGGCGGCGCATGCGGATCGATACGCCTATATCAACGCGGCCCGCGGTGTTGAGCTTGTAACCCCCGTGAACGCAGCGAAGTAGCGTACATCGCGCTCGCGGCGGTAGAGTAACGTATACCTGAGCGCGCGGCGGTGTACCGTATATAACGCGGGTTGTGGAGAAACGCGACGCGGTATAGCGTATAACTTGCGCTCGCACGCTACGGCGTAGCGTATACTATCCATGCGCGCCGTGGGTTGGGTTGGGTTAGCTGGTACCGCGTCGGCGCGCACCGCATACAAATCCCGCTAATAAAAAGTCATGACCGGGTGTTTTGAAGCCACTGAAGACAATTCGTGATTGGCTGATATTATGCGTATGCGTTAAGAGTCTATATGTTCATGTATCATAAGTTCTTTTTAAATATAAAGATAAACAGGATAAACTGTACTTTAAAAAATAACTTTAAAAAGAGAAATAATTCTTCAAAATTTTCACAATAAAAATACAAGCGCACTGCTCTTGCTTTAGTCGCTTATTTAAATTAAGTTGATCTACAAGGCATTATATATTTACTTATAAAATCATTTATAAAACACATTCTATTTTACTATTTTTTATTAATCATATAATAAGACGGATATAATAATAACGATAATAATCACAATTATAATAGTAATGTTATATTTAATTATAACGGAGGCTGTTTTCCGAATAGAGAAGGGTATGGAAAGGAGAGGATTAGTACTGGCGGCTTTCCTGGACGTAGATGGTGCATTTAACCACACTAGCAGGGAAACCATGGCGGAGGGACTGGTGGAGCACGGTGTATCCCAGGCGGTTTTCAACTGGATATGGGGTATGCTGAGCAGCAGGGTGGCGGAGGCGCACTGGGGCGCGAGCTCTAGGAGCTGTAGAGTGGGGAAGGGATGCCCATAAGGGGGAGTACTATCTCCTACTCTGTGGTGTATGGTAGTGGACGATTTGCTGAGGAAGCTGGAGGATGAAGGTATATACGCGCAGACGTATACTGACGACATCCTGATTCTAGTGAGAGGCGACAACGGGGATGTAGTGGCGGGAGTCATGCAATACGCGTTGAACCTCGTGGAAGAGTGATGCAACGCAGTGAGGCTAAGTGTGAACCCCAGGAAAGTGAACGTCATGTTGTGTACAACCAGGTACAAGACCAATGCGGTAGAGGGGCTTCCCTTGAATGGCATTCCACTAAAACTGTGAAAGGAGGTTAAATACCTGGGGGTCACGATAGACGTAAAGCTCAACTGGGGTAAGCACATAAGGGACAAATGTGTGAACACCTTCTAGTTGTGCAGGAGGGCGATAGGAACACGCTGGGGACTGGGACCGACCCAAGTAAGATGGATTTATGTATCTATCGTAAAACCGAGGCTGAAGCACGGTGCCATTGTATGGGCACATAAGTGCGATCAGAAAGGGCATGCGGGGGCGCTAGACCGAGTCCAAGGGCTGGTGGTGCGAGGCTGGGAATCCCACCGCTGGCCAGGAACATCAGGGCTGGCGCTTTCAAGGCATGCATAAGGCGTTCAGGAGCCAGGTCGAGTGATAGGTTCAGGGAGGAAGGGATAATGAAGGAGGTCATGAAATATAGTGATTGGAAGGAGTTTGATAGGATGGTTGGGGGAACCAAATAAGGTTATCATACCGGAAAGATCGGAATGGATTGGGGGCACACACGATCTACTCAAGGTGGGGGAGGTGTGGTTTACTGATGGCTCAAAGAAAAACGAGATGCCACTTAGCCTATTGCGGTTCATGCCATGGATACTGGGCATGAGTTTGATTTTAAAAATATACAGATTATCGATAGACAAGCACCTATTTTCAGAAGAAGATTTTCTGAAATGCTTCATATTCAATTTTTTGACAACACGCTTAACCGTGCCGAAGATACGTGCTATTTGAAGGCGAATTATAAAAGTATTGTTAATAATTTTAAATCGAGTTCGACATAAAAAAAATAGAAAATAGTTTAATTATTGTAAAACCTTAGCGGTTGTTTCTTTACCGTTCAGTATTAGATAAGGGTATCGACAGGATAGGTTGGCAGGCCGCATCGATGCTTCTTAGATCCAGCTAAGTTCCAGTGAAGGTAAGGGTGATTCCGGCGACTGAGCGTGTGCAGTACATATGTTTCGTACAAAAAAAATTCTGCTTTAAAGTAGTTTAAAATTTGCGAAATAAATATTATATTAACAGGTACGTGATTCTACAGAAGAGGCTGATTTGAACAGAATTTGATTGACAAAAATCGAATGGTACTTTTGAGTGACGAAAATCGAATGGAACTTCGTGAGAAAATGAGCGTAGTTTGATAATTGTCACTTGCAGGATTGCGAATTGAAAAAATTGAAAATTTTCCGATTTTTGTGATTCAAGTTTTGCAGGGATTCTTACCCAAAAATATGAGTCCGTTCAAAATAATCTTTATATAAAAATTATTGATTAGAAAACTGAGAAAGTAAACTTTTTTCTAATGTTGTGCCACACGTATATCAGTACAGACGGAACCGAGGAGGGAACTTAGCCTTATATTACACGGGTGGACAGATCCTTGGCTAGAGCGGTCTAATGAGGGTCACGCGTGTAATTACCCTCCAAAAACAAAATTTTTCCTGAATACTTTTGAATATTTTTCAAGTTTTTATTATTATGTATTTGACTATAAAATATTAATCATTCTTAAAATTAACGCATAATATCCCTTACAAAATAATGTACATATATTTATGCACAAATCTCTGCAGTAATCTGTGCAATAAGCTCTACAGAGAATTCTACACAAATTACTGCAGAAGCATTGGCATTGTTCCTCGATAGAGAATTTGGACCTCCTGCAGGAAACACCTACAGATTGTTCTGCAGAGCTCTGCAAAGAATTCTGCAGAGATCTCTGTATAAATATTTGCACATTATTTTTCACATTCACTTCCCTAGATTGTACGGTTCGCGTCGTATTTTCGCATTTTTGCGAAGGTATGAGAGTCTGAGCAAGGAAATGGATTCAAAAATGGAATGACATTAGGAATTCGTCAAACTAAATAAATTTTGCATATTTAAAAGTAATTATACCATTTATTAAGAAAGATACTTATAATTCATTTTCAGAATGCAGTTCTTGTGCCAATAAGCAGTACAGAAGACGATCATAAAAGCTTCAAAAGATCTGGATATCTTGAAGAGAAAGAGATCGGTTTTGCGCACCCGTTTAACGAAGGCGCTAAACAGCTTGTACACGTTGTTAGAAAATACTGAGGCTGTAACGACGGATATCCCTTTGGTGTTTAGTTTCATGTCCGATAAGTACAGAGAATTGGAGGACAATGTAACTAAATAACTAGACGCAGTAATTAAAGGAGGAGTCTCTAAGGCTAATTTGTGGAATGACATCGATAAAAGCGACTCATATAAGACCCGTTTTTTGACGGCGAAACATCAGTTCGATGATAAGATGGCTGCAAAAAACGGTAGATTGTCGAGAGTGAGTCCAGTGCATACGGCGAGCAACAGTGACAATGCAGTGGAAGCTAAGAAATCATATAATAATTATCATATAATTTGCCTCCATTAAAGTTCAAAAAATTCAGCTGCAATTATCGAGAGTGGTTGCAGTTTCACGAGGATCAAGTCTTTCCGAATAAAGATTTGGTACCTGATGGATTTGGTACAGAATGAAGTCTTAGTACCTGATTCAGGTGATGGCGAGCCACTGAATTAGAGCGCAGTTATATATTAAAAAGGCATTTTGATCGAGACATACAAAAAAAAGGTGTACGTGCGTGAGTTGTTGCAGCTGGTGTTACTAAACGCATTGACAACGAGAAAGGTAGAGCTATCTACGTTATACGATAAGATAGAATCTTATTTGCGTGCGCTGGAAACTCTCGACTTGAGCACGGATTTGTGTGCTGCTATGCTCTACCCCTTCGTGCCAGTGAGACGAACGTAGCACGCGGGTCCGACGGCAGAGCACTAAACGGTGTCGTTGGAGAAAATGCAGCAGCTGCTTCGAGCAATTTCTCGAAAAAACGTTTAAATAAGCTTATCGCATTTTTAGAGGTCGAAGTGCAGAACAAGTTAAGAATTACCGAAGCCAAAAAATCGAAAGGTCAATCATGTGGCAAAGATGTTCCGAGTGCGCGCAATCTACTATCGTCTAAAGTAAAAGAAGCACCGTGTACTTTTTGTAAGAAAACTAATCATGACAGTGCCAAGTGTGAAAAAGCCCAAAAACTGACACTTTCTGAGCTCCAAGAAGTAGTCAAGAAAAAGAATGAACGTAGACCACGGCAGCAGGTTTTGTCGTGTCAATGTGAGATGCTCGCTGTGCTCGCGCCATCACATAGATTTGGTGTGTTTTGGCGCCAATAAAAGGAATAAAACTGACGAGAAGCCATTGAACTCTAGTAGTATAGTGGCACCATAGAGAATGTAAACAAATATGACCTTGACCTTTGTGACCTCTCGTCCATGTTACTTCAGTGAATATTATATTTATTCACACTCGCCATGGTACCTAAGTTACTCAGGAGAAACCCCCTCTCCCTTTAATTTTTTTAGAGTATAGCGAAGCACTTTGGAGAAACCTCTGCTCTCCAAACTCCCAGCACGGCCCGACGTACTTTTTGGTCTAGCGCGCAGCGCGACAATCTCTTCTTATTGGTGCGCTCTTAGGAGTGAAACCCGAGCGTCGGAGATGATACGCAGTCTTCTCACGCTTGCATCTAAAGAAAAATATATTTGCGTTTGGCAATGCGTTGGTTTTTCGTTACAGGTAGGACAAAGCCACTCATGGCATACGTCGCAGCGACTCCACCGCCGAGCCCGCTGCACATATAAAAACTTTGGTGCATCCCCAGCAGAAATCGATGTGGCGCCGCAGTACATCGGCACTTTTGTGGAGGCGCCAATTCGCGTAGAAATAGTTGTGAACGCGTTGGAGCAAAGTTTTCTCAAGGATAGTGCCTTGCGCATTTTAGCTACGCGTATTACACCGTTGTAGTATATTTTTTAATTGTATTAGACAACGGAGGCCAAATTCTCACACCTCATAATCGCCGCCCATGGCGGCGTCATTTTCGACGTCGATCAATGGCGTCCAAACCTGAGCCATCACTCTGGTCACTTTCGCTGTCAACATCACGCCGGTTACCATTTTCACTGTTTAACACCGTGGTTGCACTACTATAGGAAATGGTGGAATAGCCGCTCTCGACGAAAACGCTCTCAACTTTTCCAGTAGTTAACGCCGTGCCTCAGCTTTCTTGTCAATGAGCATGGGCTCGTTAACTGGTGCTGGCAGTGGTGGTGATAATGGTGGTGCTGATGGTGACAGCGACCACTTCGGCACCCCCGATAAACTCACCGTTGAAAAGCAAAAAAGTGTTTGCGTCGGTACCAACAATGGCGACCCTGCGGCAATGAAATTGATGATGGGTGCCACGTTGACTACCCCAAAACTCATCACCAGCTCGTAGTGGTGATGATGGAGCGGATACCCTGGGCAGCACTTCTTACGCGAAGCGCTGGTTGATGTCAACCACTGTCAATACACGCATTGTGAATTTAGCGAGAGAGAGAGAGAGAGAGAGAGAGAGAGAGAGAGAGAGAGGTGCAGTTTGAGGGCTCAACACGGAATCATGCGGTTTGCAGAGCACTTGCAGCCACCATCTTCCTGCATTATTAAAAAAGCAATTTTGCACTTTTGTCTATGAACCAGACAAAAATCAGCAAGACGCATTTTTATTGCGATACCTCGCATTTACAGCATTTCAGGTTGATTAGAGATGCAGCGAAATCTACAGCTCTGAGAGCAAGAAAGCAAAGTCCGTCTGAGGTCTGAAAATCAGCGTTTTTCGTGGGAATAGTATTTTTCAATCATTGCCCGATGCTCGTATGAATTTTCGAGTGCCGCCGCTATAGCAGGAAAATGACAATGTACACGAATCTCCCTTTCTCTCTCGCTCTACAGGAATTAATGCATTAGAGTAATGCAACGAAAACTCTTGTGACACGGTGGGACGATGGGCGAGGGAAGAAGCCGTGGGGCGCGGGCGCGCGCGGACACGGTGCTGACAGCGGGAACGGGGATCCGCGGGGACACGGTAATGACCGCTCGTTGCGTCCGCGTTCGCCGTTCGTTCCTGGGTGGACGCAGTGCGTCGTTCTCCTCCTCTCCTCTCCTCTGTGTTCTTCAAGGCTTCACGTCGCGTCTATTTTATATCAGAGCGCCTTGATCGTATCGCGAACCCTTGGACAGTCTACAGGCCTCTGCTGACACTTCTTCTCGTCAGGACCGTTTGAACCGGAAAAATAGTACGAAATTAAGACATTTGTAAATGTAATTATAAATTACAGTGTTTTCAATTTATTTAATCTTATTATATACTTTGTCTCGCGCGTCACGGTTACACACGGTCACCACGGAGGCTTCGGCAGGCACGCGGCATTCGCAGGCTACAGTAACACTTTAATCACTCTCTTTCTTTTTACCTTCTTCACCACGCCTCTTCCTCCCTTTCGGCTGAAGTCTCGTGTCCTAAAAACGCCGGTAGCGAAAGCTAACTTCGACGCGCGTCAACTCGGTGGGCTATTACGGAATTACAATTCTTCAGGACTTTCTACTGCCTCTTGTTTCTCCTCGATTCTTCTAAATGTTTGTTGCTTGGCACTAGGCTCTGTATTGCTCCGTAGCTCAACAGGTACTACTCTTCCTGCGCGGCGTCTCGATACTCGCTCGCGACGGCTAATCACGTGACAACCTCATATAGTACAATTTTCCGCGGTATAATTTGAATATTTTTTAAGCTTTCCTCTATCACACTCACCTCCTTCGGCTACGGCATACATTGTATTATTTTATTAATTAATCTTCCGCTTACTTCTACAACAATTATCTTCTTCTTGTTTTTACACAAACGCTCTCCTTTTACACAACTATCATCGTATAACTCCGTTAGCTTTTCCTCGCGCGCAAACCTTTATTTGTTAATGTGAAGGGAGCTTGACGCCTCCACTTCGACCCAATACGGCAGTATATACGACGGCTGTAGGGCTCGGTAGCCTCCACTTTATTCTCGTTCACCTCCTCTTTCTCTCACTCGCCCTCGTATATCACACGAACGGACGCGCATACTCTTGCCGCTCTCATACGCGCTCGGAGCTGGCCGCTCGCTATGCACGGAGAAAAAAAATTAGTCAGGATCACTTTAGGTCCTCGAGTAGATCTACAGATGGCGTCGTTGAGTAGCGCCAACTGAAAATTTGAGTAGATACTACTTTTTGAGTAGATGAGTAGTTTTGAGTAGATACAGTTTTTCGACTATTATAAATAAAAAATCAATTGTATGAGCGGATATACATTCTGTATTTGCTATTTACGATATCAACCGCCAAAAAAATAATGAAAATGGTTGCGGTGACATCAGCGTCACCTATTTCAATCTTCCAGACTTCTCAAAAGTGTGGTTAACACTATATTCAGTTTCAACCAAGTTCTAAGAAATGTGGTCAGCATTATACTTCTTCAGGATTCAACTAAGTTCTCATGGTCGTCAGCAAGACACCCCTCTACAGGCCAAAATTAGCAGCCTGGTAGCTCTATAAAAGTGGCCGCAGTAGTTAGCCATCAAACAGTGTCCAGCAATAGGAGCAGTAACTTCAACCAAAGACTACCTTCAGTAGTAAGCCAACGACTTCCTTGCTAAGAGAGAGTATCTTGACCAGCAGCAAGTTGGTACCTTCGATTAGAGACTTTGACAAGAAAGCCTGATTGAAATTAAGAGGTATTTAATAAATTGTTAATATATAAACGACGTATCACTAAATAGATTTCAAGGATATAGACTTGTATTTTAGAGATGACTAACCCACTAGAATCAAGTCTAACTGACCTGGAAATACACAGACGAACTGCGTAAATTTTAAAAGTGACTCTGAGGTAGACACCAGAGATTTTAAGGGCTTCCTTAATGCATGAAAATTTTTTCATAATCGAAGAAATGCTGCAAAAAATATGTAAAGAAGACGGGAAAGAGGAAAAAAATCAAGTGAAAAAGTATTTAAAATCTTACAAAAACCTTTTTTTAAAAAGTGAAGTAAAAAAAATTATATTAAAACCAAAAAAGAATGAGGAATTAAAAATTAAAAAACCGTATGTAGTGCCGTTGAAAAAAATCTGTTTAAAACCGAAAAGAAATAAGGATGGGTGTGGCGGTTGCGACGTTCCTTTTTACAAAACGGAACGTTATAAAAATTGGATACTCCTTGGTGCCACAATTGGCAGTGCCCAGATTGCCTGTTTAAAGATAAATGTCTGTGTCCGTACATTTATATTATCATACTTTTAAAACTAATTAGTTTAGTATATTTAAGTGGATTTTCAATCATTTTCAAGTTGATACTTTTCAAATTAAGGCGACACACCCGGTTTTTTAAAAAAGGTATGATTTTTATTTTGTATTATTATGATTCATATTAGTTTCTATCTGCCGAAATATTGAGAGAGAGAGAGAGAGAGAGATAAAGAGAGAGAGAGAGATAAAGAGAGAGAGAGAGAGATAGAGAGAGAGAGAGAGAGAGAGAGAGAGACCCGTGCCGGGATGCCTTCTGCGCTAAAGACCCCTCCTCCTTATCAAAATTTTTTTGTCATTATCCCCCTCGCTACGGCGTATCAAACATTTACTTCCTAGGAGTGGGAGGTTTGTTGGGGTGCGCCAAAGCGAGGGGATAACTACTTAGATCCAATCTGTTATCCCAAAACTCATAAGTCATTTTGTCCGCTAAAACTTTGATTAGACTTCAAAAATGCATATTACTGCGATTTTGTAATAATTTCGGGCATTCAGACGCCATTTTGGATTGGTTAATAATAAAAATCAAAATATCCCATTGTACTTGCACACGTGTTATAATTGAAAAGCACAAGCTTGAAGTTGACGTTAAAATTTTGGTCATTTGAGCGTTAAAGGGTTAAATGCTTTTGTGAGTAATGCCAAAACGATGATGGAATCAGGCAAATTCGATCTGCGCAGATAGGAGTATACAAATGACAGCGTTGCCAGAGCCCCCACCAATTTTCTTAGCCTCTTATGGGATAAAGAGTCAGATAGCCTTTCAATAAATGTTTCCAGTTTAGAAAAGTTAGATCTTAGCAAAATAATGAAAAGAGTGATATTATCGGCGGCTCACTGTGTCTTTGACCCGGTCGATTTTGTATGTCCAGTTGCGCTCGGACCTAAGGTTTTCCTGCAAGAGACATAGGGAGCGAAGCTGTCCTGGGACGAGGAGGTAAATAAACACATTCGTCAGCGTTTCACTCACTGGATACAAGAATTAAAAAATTTAGAGAAAATTAAAGTCCCCCGGTGAATGATCGGAAAAATCAATTAATATACCGAAGTAGTTTATACACATTTCTTGATGCAAGTCAGTTAGCTTATACCGTCGGGGTTTTTATAAGAATTCAACGAGGTCCTGAAGCTAATGCTCACTTTATACAAGCGAAGACACGCATCTAGCTGTATCAAAAAAGGGAAAGAACTCGCGAAATAGCATACCGCGTCTCGAGTTATTAGCAGCGATGATCAGATCACGACTTTCCGCACAAGTGCTAACCACGCTTAATATAAAGTAAGTAAAATCGTATTTTTGGTCGGACTCTTCTACAGTAATAACATGGATTTAACGCGAGAACCATTGGAGCCTATTCGCTGCTAATGGAGTCAAAGAAATCCGGGAATTTAAACCCAGCGGATCTACCATCGAGAGATTGCACAGACGATCAGCTACTAGTTTCTCGTTGGCGGGAGGATCCGGAATGGCTCCGAGAGAGTAGTGATAATAATTGATCTTGCAAGAATGAAAAGATTGTTGATAAAACAGCAGTGAATGGTGAATTAATAAAGTCAGCTACGTTCATTAATACGAAAATGTGAAGTGTTCCTCAATTGAAAATCGGATTTCGCTGCAATAATAAATAATTTTTCAAGTTTTCGTAAAATCATTAAAGCTTTCGGGTGGATACAAAGATTCTCCTTCCATTGCAGAGCTACGGTGCAGAAGAAAAAACAAGTTTCATCTGCCGACGTTTCCGAAGTCAAGGCAAGAATAGAAAGTTTTGAACGGCAAAAGAGTATCGCACGGCAGAAAATACTTTAAAGGCCTCAATGATCAATGTATTAAAGACTTTTTACCTTCTGTTGATGATAACGGGCTAAGAAGAACGAAGTCTAATCTTTTATATCGCGATGACAGTTATAATTTTAGGTGCCCAATTGTATTGCTAAATAGAGAGCATGTCGTCGAATTGTTGATTAAAGAGAGGCACGTCAAGTTAAATCAATCTGGGGTCACGATTATTCTAAATAATTTATGAAATAATTATTGTATATTGCGAGGGTGGAAAACCCCAAGAGAAATAATAGGATAATGTACTTCTCAAGTTGATCATTTTTTGTATCGCATGAGAAACTAATACTGCATTAGAAAAAAGTAGAAGATAAGAGCTGAAATTAAAGCTATTAAACTTTGAAATCGGTCCGCTGAACCGCAACGCATTTCAAAACAGGCAAAATTTGTTTTTTTCCATGAAATCACGCGATTTAGGCAAATCCAGATATTTTTTACTTTTTTAAAATCTTTAAAATTTTTGATCCAGTTGTGCGTTTTCAATTAAAGCTCTTCTCTTCTACTGTTTTATTGGTTAGTTCAAAATTTTTTTATATTATGTTGTGCGCTATATATATATATATATATATATATATATGTGTGTGTGTGTGTGTGTGTGTGTGTGTGTTTCCATCTACTTGAGAAGCATATATATAGCTCACAATATTAAAAATTTTAATTTAGACTTATCGGCACAAAAGTAGAAGAAAAGAGCTTTATAATTTAAGCTATTAACCGTTAAAAATTAATGTCCGGATAAAAAATTAAAAGGCTTTAAAGAAAAAAGCGTAAAATTGGCTATTTTTGTAAGCGCTTCAAACACTTGAGTTCGTTGTCTCCAAATGTACGTATCTTTTGAACAGTGCATCCGATCCAGACAAATTTATATGCAACTTAAAGGTCATTTACCGTAAGTAAAGGAGAGACAATTATGCATTTCTTCGAACCGTTCCTCTTCAAGGCTTAATTATATATAAAAATTCGACTGATGTAGAACCATGGCAAACAATCTAATATTTTACCGGAAAAAACCAGTTTAGACAACAACCGGCCAGACACAACAGTACCGGTGACGCATCACCATCTGGCGAAACGTCGGCTAGTAATAAAGACATCAATTCGGCTCGAAGAGATGCATAATTGTCTCTCCTTTACTTACTCCAAGTTCGAGCGATAAAAGCATATATTAAAAGTCATTTACAGTCCTTTAAGTCCGCGTATTTAAAAAAAAATCCAAAAAATTATAATACTGTAGATAATGCCATTTTTTTAATTTTTAGAGTCAAAATCGAAGTCATTTTTTTTCGATTTTTCGCCTGTAGCTCTATGTTGGTATTGGTTCCTGACTAGATAATACCGATTTATTGTTCGAAATGAGCTACCAAACAAAACTAACATGGCCCCATAGGTGTGTCCTCAAAAATAAAAAAGTGTAATTTTTGGACCGAGTTGTGTGCCACAGATTTTACAATTTTGGCCCTAAACAAAAAATAAGAAAAACAACGAATCAGGCAATTGCCATCTCCTAAGATTTCTTTTGTGGTTCAAACATTATATTAAGAGTGAAATTAACTAAGCCGACTAGCGGTCAAGTTCGAGATTTGTACTTAAATACAATTCAATAGGCTTTCTTATTAGAAAAAATTTTAGATTGTAATATTGTTAAATTTATAATATTTGATTGCAAAAATTGACTACTGTAAATATTGAATTGTACTTAAAAACTTCAGGATTTGGCAAAAACCTAATAACTTTAATTACTTAACTTTTAATAATGATGGTGTATGGTAGTCTTTCACAGAGGCATCGGCGGTAGGGTCATAGGCGAAGGTCAAATTATTTTATTAAGTAGATATATGTATACGATGTAGCATTGGAGAATAATTCAACTTATGGTAGTTGTTTTAAAATAAGTAATATGGTGACACTATGGCGAATGTAAACAAAAATGACCCTGATCTTTGTATCCTCTCGTCCATGTCACTTTGGTCAAGGCATATTCGTTTACACTCTCCATGGTGCCAAAATTACTTGGGAGTCTCTCTCTCTTTGGACGCGGCGACGAGTCGAGCTTTTTGCTCGGTGATGTACGTAAGCCAAATAAATATGACCTTGACCACTGTGACCTCTCGCCCATGTCACTTTAGTCACTTTAATCTATAATTATAGCGAGACTTTGGAAAGACCTCGGCTCGCCAAAGTATCAGCGCTGCCCGGTGTGCTTTTTGACTAGCGCGCTCGGTCTAGCGCACGGTGCGACGATCTTTCCTTATCAGCGCGCACTTAGGAGAGAAATCCGAGCGTTGGAGATGATAAGACCGAATTTGGAGTTTTTCTCACGACGAGAATTTCTCTATCAAGTGCGTGTATATACAACGTATATAAGGAGAAGATAATGTAAATATAATAAAAAACTTACATGTTTTTGGCTGCTCTCTGACGTTTTCACTCCCTCTCTTCTTCTAGTCTATTGTTTTTAATTATAATGACACTTAAAAACTACACTATTTACATTGATTTTATTGTTTTTTTTGTCTAATCCTGGCAATACGTCGACTCCTCGTTGCAGTTAGGACAAAGCCATTCATGGCATGAGTCGCAACAACTCCATCGCCGAGCTCGCTGCATATAACATATTTCGCGCACCCCCAGCAGAAATTAATGTTGCGCCGCGGTACATCGGCATTTCTCTGGAAGCGCCAATTCGCGTAATAATAGTTATGGACGCGTTGAAGCCGAACTCGAACTTGTCTCAAGACCAGCGCCTTGCGCATTTTAGCCACGCGTATTATGCCGTCGTAATAGCGTTTTTTTAACTGAATTAACTGCTATAAGAGATGGTCAAATAATCGCTCTCGCTGGAAATGGATGAGGCATCGCTCTTCAAATTTTTTATCAGTTGACGCCGTGCCTCTGCTTCCTCGTCAACGAGCATCGGCTCGATAACTGGTGCTGGTGATGATGGTGGTGGTGGTGGTGATGGTGACCGTAGTGGTAGTGGTGGTGGTGGTGATGGTGATGGCGATGCAGCGACGATCGCATCACAACCGATAAATTCGCCGTTGAAAAGCGGTGGTGGTATGGGTATCAACGGTAGCGACCCTGTGACAATAAAATTGATGATGGGTACCACGTTGACCACCACGAAACCCATGATAAACGCGAGTGAGAGAGAGATTAGAACAATGCGAGGGCTCGACACGAACTGATGCGATTTGCAGAGCTCTAGCCATTGTCTTCCCTTTTCTGCATCATCAAAAAAAGCAATTTTGCACTTTCGTTTAGGAACCAGACAAAAGTCAGCAAGTAGCTTTTTTATCGTGACACCTCACTTTCACATCTTCTCGGATTTATCAGAGATGCAGCGAAATCTGTAACTCTGAGAGCGAGATAGCGAGGATCGTCCGAAAAACCAAAATTCAGCATGTTCGTGGGTGGTATTTATCGCCCATTGCCACGATGCTAATATGAATTCTCGTGTGCCACTACTACAGCAGAAAAATGATAAAGTATACGGATTTCTCTCTCACTCTACAGTGAGTAATGTTTTAGCTCTGTACTTTTTCATTATTTTATAGGTTTATGATATCGTGCGTAACAAATACAGAATATATACCAGATAATACAATCGATTTTCTATTTGTAATAGCCAAAAAAACGAACGAGAATGGATTAATTGTATTAGAAGCATATGTAGAGCGAGAAAGTGGTAGCTCCAGATGATACGTGAGAGAAGAAGATATGAAGATGGGCTGGTACTCTAATCTAGCGAGGCGTCACTTATCACGGCTACTCTACACCCCCCTAGTCTCTTGAGTGGCTAGTGTAATCCTAATCTCGGACGAATGAGGAGTCTGCAGGTCAAGCGAGGCGATGGCGATTTTTCTAAGTCCATTATAATGACGGACATAGAATATAAATCAGCCACCTCCTTTATTAATATACTAGGGGATCATTTGCGCGCGTTGGTTTTGTGGTATATGAACTTTAAATGTATTGTGTAGTAGGTTAATATATATTAATTTATTAATATTATTCTTTAAATAATTATTTTATACAAATTAAATATATTAAATATATTTTTATTAAATTGATGGTTATTAAATAAAACTGATAATTTAAGAAATTTTATTGTATCAGACGTTGCAAGTATAGAAGCACTGCGCATATGCTCGACGACACAATAATCACTCTACAGTTCTTATATCACTAAAAACTTTGTATTAACTCTTTATTTATTTTTCAAAAATTCGATTAAAATAAAACTAAAATTTTTTTTCTTTACTCTATATTCTCTTTGATTCTCTCTTTAAGTATTTTGATAATTCAATTATTCACAGCTTTAACATTATCTAAAATTTAACTGAAGGAAAAAACATTCTCACAAATTCTTTAAAATATTATAAATTAATTAATACTATAAATTAATTTGTCTCTGTTCTTTAATTTCTCGATTCTCTGCTCTTTTAAATACTTGTCTTTCTTGAGTTGAATTATGAAAATTATTAAGTTTTCAAATTAATACTAATTTTACTTAAAAACATTTTCTTTGAAATGCTTTAAAATCTTTATTCTACTCAATAATTCAACTTTAAACAAGCTGGTATAAGGCTCTTTTTCGTCTATAGGAAAGGTAATAGCCATTAACAATCTCTATATTATTCAATTGCCCAACTTTAAGAAAAATATTTCCTCTCAATAAATATCTTAAATATTATTTAAATTAATTTGTCTCTCTGTTCTTTAATTTCTCGATTCTTTTTGCGGAAAAGCAGTGAAGTGAACCCTCTTTCCTCTGACACAGTTCACGCGGTGACACTGCCTTTGATCTCTACAATTCTTATATCACTAAAAACGTTGTATTAACTCTATTTATTTTTCAAAAATTCAATTAAAATAAAACTAAAATTTTTTTCTTTACTCTGTATTCTCTTTTATTCTCTCTTTAAGTATTTTGATAATTCAATTATTCACAGCTTTTACATTATTTAAAATTTCACTGAAGAAAAAAATATTCTCACAATATGCTGAGGTCAGCTATGCCAGATCTTCAAACAAGCGCAACTTCGTTTGTCCATTGAAAATGATAACGTCGTTAATTGTCAGTTCCAGGCTTTAATGAAAAACGTAATTGTAACCCTTGAGGTGAATCGAGATCTTGTTTTTTTACTTCTTGACCCCAGAGCGTCTATTACCAAAATTAACAATATTAGCATTAAAAGATGCAAAGGAAAATAAATTATTAAACCAACGAATATGTTGGAAAAATTGTGAAGATAGACAATGTTCTAATTTAAAAAGCTGTTGTAATTCATTTGGAACATCATCATTATTTTGTAAAATAACATTTCTGGAATATTCAAGTGGTTTTGACTATTGACATTCAAATCTTGCAATTTTACAGGAGTCCTTATATCGCTTTGATTGTCATGACAGGTTTTCTTATGATTATATGATCGCAAGATTAACAATTTCATTAATGGGTAGATTACATGTAATAGGAAAGTCTTTTCTGTGATAAGAACGATCATGATTAATTATTTCGTTCAGATACATAAATTAGAAGCAACACTAAGTTGACTACGTCTTTCTAACTTTTCCTTTTTTTTTGCATAAAACTTATGATTAGCCATTCTTTTCCTTTGAAGTTTAATTTTTTTTGCTTCTATTATCTCATCCTCTGTTTTATTCTTTTTTTTTGAGGCATGAGGCTCAAAAACTTCTACAGACACTTTCTCTCTCACTTTTGAAAAATACATTTCAAATAATAACGTAACATGTCATTAACGTGTCATTAACGTGTCATTAACAACCCCTCCTATGCCAATCATATAGACAAAATTAATCACAACTGTAGTATTTTCCAAATAAATTATGTTTTCTTGTACCTTAAATAACAAAAAGCCACCATCGGTTACCCTCAAATCGGTCTTTTTTATGTGGTCCATTTTTTAAGATAAAAAAACACCACTTTTGTTAGAATGACCGATATATATTGTATAACGTTACACCTTTAGACATTATACCTCAGAAAAAATTTTAAAATGATTGCAATTTTACCTACTATATCGCAATAATTGTGAGTTTCGCCTTTAAAATATACGCCTAAAAAAATCCACCTGTAAGCGCGCGTTCGTTTTGTGGAATATGTAATTCAAGTACTATATGTGTATATAATATATATTGTATTCGTGTAATTATTTGCAATGTAAGTTAATGAATATTGATTCAATAATGTATAGTTATTTTGTACAAATAAAAGATACTAAATATATTTTTATTAAATTGATAGTTATTAAATAAAAATGATAATTCAAGAAATTTGACTGTATCAGACGTTGCAAGTATAGAAGCACTGCGCATAAAAATTAAAGTAAAATTTTTTTCTTTACTCTGTATTTTCTTCATTTTATTCTCTCTTTAATAAGTATTTTGATAATTCAATTATTAACAACTTTTATATTATCTAAAATTTAACTGAAGAAAAAAATATTCTCTTAAATTCTTTAAAATACTTCTTGCATAGATTTTTTCTCTGTAAATTATGTGACTAATATTGAAATATACAAATTTTGTCCAGGTATATAGCAGAATAAATTGATTTGTATCTGTGTTGTTTAATTTATCGATTTTCTGCTCTTTTAAATACTTATAGAACATCTGCTTTTTGAGTTGAATTATGAAAATTATTCACGTTTTTAATTAATACAAATTTTGCTTCAAAAAATATTCTTTGAAATGCTTTAAAATATTTATTCTACTCAATAATTCAACTTTGAACAAGCTCGCGTAAGGCTTTTTTTCGTCTATAGGAATGGTAATAGCCGTTAATAATCTCTATATCATTCAATTACACAACTTTAAGAAAAATGTTTCCTCCCGATAAATATCTTAAATATTATTTAAATTAATTATTTTAATTAATTTTTCTCTCTGTTCTTTAAAGTGGATCTTCAGTGATTGTACTTTTCTTTCACCTGTGGCTCCGAACGTAATGAAACTTAAAGATCATGACTGTGATACAAAAAGATAATTTTGTGTATGTTTTTAGCTTATTTTACCCAATGATATTTAAGTAATGTCACAAAATATAAGAATTTTTATTAAAATATAAAGATCTTCAAAATATTTCATGCGAACTGGAATTCATACGTATTCTTTAAGCCAGACTGCACAAAACTTGGAATTTTTTTAGTATAGTAATTATGCATGTACAGCAGAAATAATTCAAACATTTAATTAACAAATAAAATCATGAAAAACATGAATTTTAAATATTAATCACAATTTAATAATTTTTATTTTAATTCTTACCGTAGATATAAATTCCAACATTTATTTTAATTGTTTTCAAGAACCTCTAAAAAAATTTTCAGAATGATTCCTTGAAACGCCTTGCGCATGAACGATTTTGAACTAATATAAATACTTTTATTCATAAACAGCATTTTTGTTAAGAAAAACATTTATAGATTATCATAAAATGGCAAATTCTAAAGTAAACAAACATTTTTAGTGAAAAATGATTATCGTGAGCAAACAAAAATTTTTCGATTTTTGATGAAATATCACTGGAAATCCAACTTAATTTCTCGATTCTTTTTGATCTTTTATTAAATCAACGATTCACAGTTTTTATATCGCTCAATTATTATGGTAATCAGTATATTGTTATAATTGGTGGGGCACAGTATGTTCGCACAGTCGATCTTTAACCTAAGACGTCGTCTTCGCGCGAGAAAAATAGAACAACGGAACAGACCTCTTCAGACTTTTTTTGATACGCAACAGCTGTTCTCTTATACATGGATTTAGATAGGCTAATGGCGCTGCCCACGGGTCCATCTCTCTTCTTATAAGGGATTAGCCTGTTCATTAACACATCTTTCAACTACAGATTTTCGTAAATAAATCAATAAAATATTGGTGGATGTATCGGCAAACATCCGCGGATCCTTGCTGAACATGAAATTCAATACCACCCCAAAATTCGAAGTTGGTCAACCCCTATTTCCAGCATAATATTAATAGTGGAAGGGGGGGTGAAGGTCAGTCTGTATAGTGGTGGTCCTCCAATACAGATTCCGCGAGATGAAATTTGATACCACCCAATTTTTGACTTGGCCCACCTCAATATCGTCAAAGATTATGAATAGATTAATTCGCGGTGTAATCAACTTTTGGAAGTACTCCCCATAACCTATCCAACGAGATGTGACACGAATCGATTGGTCCATTTTCAAGAATTTTCAAATTTTTGGAAAATCAATCAATCGCTCATATCTCCGAAACCATTATTTCGCGGGATAAGAATTTTGTGGAACAGAACACGAGAGATATCCAGTGTTCTAACTTCCGAGCCAATCGGTTGATTATTGGTTATCGATCGATTAATATCTCCGAAACTATTGATCAGATAATTTCGCGGGATAAAGATTATATGGAACACAACTCAAAAGCTATCTAGTGACCTAACTTCGGAACCAATCTGTTGATAATTGGTTATCGATCGATTTGTATCTCCGAAACTATTGATTAGATAATTTCGCGGGATAAGGATTTTATGGGCACAACGCAAGAGCTATGCAGTGACTAGACTTTCGAACCAATCGACCGGAAATTGAGAGCAAATCGATTGATCGATCGATGTATTTTCTACACAAATACATAATGAAAAATAGATTTTTATAGTAGAGAAGATCATACCTCACCGAGCGCCAGCACCAAACTGACGATTATTCAACATTTATCCGAATACATAAGAAATTTTTGCTGATGTAGCAAAAGCTGGTTAGCGCGACGTTTGCGCTACCTATTTCACTCTTCCAGACTTCTCGAAAGTGTGGTCAGCATTATATTCAGTTTCATCTAAGAAAACGTGGTCAACACTATACAAAATTTTGACTGAGTTCTTGAAAATTTAGTCAGCATTATACTCAGTTTCAATCAAATTCTACGAAATGTGGTCAGCACTATACTTGTTCAGGTTTCAACTAAGTTCTCAGGCTCGTCAGCAAAACACCCCTCTACAGACCAAGATTCACAGCCTGCTGGCACTATAAAAGTGGCCAAAGTAAAGCAGTTAGCCATGACACAGTGTCCAGCAGTATCAGCAGTAACTTCGACGAGAGACTACGTTTAGCAGTAAGCCGGCGACTTCCTTGCTAAGAGAGTATCTTGACCAGCCGTAAGCCGGTATCTTCAACGAGAGACTCTGACAAGAGGCCAGAGACTCGTTGAAAGTCAGAGGTATTTAATAAATTTTATAATAGATGAACGACGTACCGCTAAATATATTTCAAGGATGTATACTTATATTGTAGAAAAAGAAAAAAACAAAGTTGCGGTGGCTAGCCAGCGCGCGCGCGTAACTGAGCTTCCCGGCAGGGAAGCCTCACATCTAGCCTTCGGCAAGCTCGACAACTGCGCGCGCGAGCGCGCGAGAGGAGCCCGCCCGCGCCCGCCCCGCGTTCGTGATCCTCCCCCGCCAGGGGGAGTTGTGAGTCTCACCTCTTATAAATCTCGCGGGTTGTGCGGCTCGGTATATTAGTCTGTGGTGGTCCACAAGCAACGAAGGATGGGCGCTGGCGACACCCGTGGACGTGCATGATATGCGGTCCCACCTCGTGCGGCAAGACCGTATTCATTGCCAACTTTTTCAAGCACATTGACGCGATGAGCGATACCCGCTTTCAGCGTGTATTGCTCTACTACAGCGAGTGGCAGCTATCGCACAAGAATTTTGCCGGTAGCATTGAATTTCGCGAGGGATTGCCAAAGACGGAGGCCTACAGTGGTGATCCCGAGCGGCCCAAACGAGTATCGTCAATCTATTTGTCAAGGCCAGCCATCACTGCAATCTTAGCGCGTTCTTTCTCTTGCAGAATCTCTTTCATCGGGGCCAGCGCGATATATCGCTGAATTAGAATTACATTGCGATTTTTAAGAATCCTCGCGATCGCTCGTAGATTTAGTATCTGGCCGTCAGCTCTGCCGGGAAGATCCGAAATTTCTGCAGGAGGTCTACAGCGATGCCAAGTCTAAGCCCTATCACTATTTGCTGCTCGACTTGAAGCAGGACCCGCCGGAGAATGGTCGCTATCGTGCGTGCATCTTCCCGTACGATCGACATCAGTATATGTACGTGGCGCGCAGACAGCATAAAAACACCTCGCACGCCGACAATGTACCAGTCGTTCGTCTGTAATGGTCGCAGCAACATCATCTATGTAGCAGCAGCAGTAGCAGCAGCAACAGCAGCAGCGTCATCACTATCCCATTCCGAGAAAACATATCGATATACTGAGAGTATCGTGCTGTCATCTGGACACGCGGCAACGCGTGGCTCTTCTGCGCCAGGCCGGCCGTAAACTTGTCCTCTATCTCACCGAGTGTGTACTAAATATTCTCCGTGGAAACGTACCGCTGAGCAAGTGCCAAAGAAGCAAATTGCGCAAACACGCGGTGCTGCTACGCAAAATCGTAGCATCAGGACAGAGGGTCGAGGTGTGCAAAAAACATCTAATTAAGGCGCAACATTTTATACCGGCAATAGTGAAACCTGATTTATCAGCATGGAAGATGCTAAAAAAATGATTTTGGTACCGCAAGAGTGTATCGAGAATATGCGACGACATCAGCAGCAGCAAATTCAATGTGAGCGAGCACGTGATGGCGATGCTGAAGGTAACTCGGGGTCTTTGGGCAATGTTCAGACTCCGGACTCCGAGCTGTCACGAATCAATGACGAGATTTCGAATGATCGCGACAAATGGTCAGTGTACTAGCAGGACTTGCAATGTTTCTTGCACAACATAAACGCAAACTCTCATGATAACAATGATAATGATGATGCTGATGATGAAAATGTACTTAACGATAGTGTTGTTTTTGGTCAAATAATACCAGCATCCTCTACTGCTGCTAATATAGATAAAAAAGATCAGCAAATAATCAAGAATGTACCACCATGAGTTTGGAGTACAGTGTGGAGTTGTGGAGAATTTGATAAGGGAGTGTGAGAGGAACGGAACCGAGCTGGTAATGGGGTGCGACGCGAATGCGCACCACACGGCTTGGGGAAGTTCCGATATCAACACGAGGGGGGAAAGGCTGCTAGGGTTTCTGGCGTCCACGAATTTGGATGTGATGAATGTAGGCAACAAGCCGACGTTTGAGAACTCGATAAGAGAGGAGGTTATTGACATCACTCTGGCATCGAGATCTCTGTGGGCAAGAATAGAGGGTTGGAGGGTTTCGGATAAGGTCACATTGTCGGATCACAATCAAATCGTGTTCCACATTGGCGGTAAAAGCACATTGGCAATCTATGGGAGAAATCCCAGGAAGACCAACTGGCAAGGATACAGGGAGAGCCTAGCAGCAAGAATAGGTGCCTTCCCGAGATCTTATGGGTCGGTGGAGGACATCGAGCACTGCTGCGAGGTTCTCACAGAGATTATCATGAGCTCGTACGAGGAAAACTGCGAGCTCAGGAGGAAGGCTAAACCCAAGGGAGCCCCCTGGTGGAATAAGTCGCTGGGGAAGCTGCGTAAGGGCGTAACAAGGCTCCGCAATAGATCTAAACGAACTAGGGCGGAGGCGGATATGCAGAGGTTTAGGGAAGCGCGCAGGAACTATAAGAGGGCCATTGAGGAGGCCAGGACTATGGGGTGGAGGAAGGCCTGCAGCGGGTGGACGGAACTTAGGGATACGGCCAGACTGTGCAGGGTTCTCCAACACCCCAAGGGAAACCTGGCTGACACAATAAGAGTAGGGGCGGACTGGGCGGGGGGTGCGGAAGAAGCTCTTTCTGAGCTACTTAGGAAGCACTTCCCGGACCACCGGGAATGGGAGAGGGAGGAAAGTATTGGACATAGGCCAAGGGGATGTGACTGGCGTATTGCCAGGAAGATCACCGGTAGGGAAAGAATAAAGTGGGCCCTAGACTCCTTCGAGCCCTACAAGGCGGCAGGACTGGACGGAGTCTTCCCAGCTCTTCTACAGCAGGGGGAGACAATGATCGGGACTGCCTTGGAGAAGTTATTTAGGGCCTGTCTGGCTTTTGGGTACACGCCCAAGAAATGGAGGAGGGCGAAGGTGGTGTTCATCCCTAAACCGGGGAAGGTACAACACTCAGCCGCAGGTGACTATAGACCAATCAGCCTGACAACGTTTCTGTTGAAAGCGCTGGAAAGGCTGGTAGATAGGTATATCAAGGAAGAAAGCCTGGTGACGACACCCCTACATAGTGGGCAGCACGCGTACCAGGCGGGGAAATCGGTAGACACGGCATTAGTGGAGGCCGTCTATCGAATAGAGAAGGGTATGGAAAGGAAGGGTTTTGTTCTAGCGGCCTTCCTGGATGTGGAAGGGGCATTCAACCACACAACCAGGGAAGCCATAGCGGAGGGATTGGAAAGGCACGGCGTCCCCCGGACGGTGCATAACTGGATCTGGGGCATGCTGAGTAGTAGGGTCATTGAAGCGCATTGGGGCGCGAGCACCAGGAGGTGCAGGGTGGGGAAAGGCTGCCCTCAAGGGGGAGTGCTCTCTCCCACCCTGTGGTGCCTGGTGGTGAACGGGTTGTTAAGGAAGTTGGACGATGCGGGCATATATGCACAAGCGTATGCTGACGACATCTTGATCTTGGTTAGGGGTGACGACGTGGACCTGGTGGCGGGAGTCATGCAGTACGCGTTGAGCCTCGTGGAGGAGTGGTGTGGAACGGTAAGGTTAAGTGTGAACCCCAGGAAGGTGGAAGTCATGCTGTGTACAACGAGGTACAAGGCCAAGGCGGTAGAGGGGCTTGTCTTGAATGGCATTCCACTGAAACTGTCAAAGGAGGTCAAATACCTGGGCGTCACGATTGACTCGAAACTCAACTGGGGCAAGCACATAAGGAGCAAATGTAGTAAGGCGGTGAGTACCTTCTGGCTTTGCAGGAGGGCAATAGGAACACACTGGGGACTAGGACCGTCACAGGTAAGATGGATCTACGAATCCATCATAAAACCTAGGCTGGCGCACGGGGCCATAGTATGGGCGCACAAATGCGAACAAAAGGGGCATGTAGAGGAGTTTGATCGGATTCAAGGGCTGGTGATGAGAGGAATGGCGGGCTCTATGAGGACAACCCCGAGGGTCGCCCTGGAGCTTCTGCTGGGACTCCCACCGCTGGGCAAGGATATCAGGGCCAGGGCCTTCAAGACATGGGCCAGGCTCACTGGGACCAGGTCTTGTGACAGGTTCAGGGACGAGGAGATAATGGCAGGGGCCACGGAGTGTGAGAAGTGGGAGGAATTTGATAGGATGGGGGGGAGATTACTCTTCGCCAAAGCATACAAGGTCCATTTACCGCAGAGAACGGAATGGGCAGGGGGCACACACGAACTACTTAAGGTGGGTGAGGTGTGGTTCACGGACGGGTCAAAGACGGATCAGGGAGTTGGAGCGGGAGCGTGGAAGAAAGGTGGCACCGAGGAATTGGTTTGCAGCCTAGATTCATACGCGACCGTATTCCAAGCGGAAATTAGGGCCATAAGGGAATGTGCCGATTGGATAAGGGACAAGGGAACCAACCATGGGTTGATTACCATATGCTCTGACAGTAAGGCGGCACTTCTGGCACTGAACGCAATCCGCATCGACTCGAGAGAGGTGATGAGGTGCAGGCAGTCACTAGAGGAGCTGGCGAGAGGGAAAGAGGTTAGGCTAGTCTGGGTGCCGGGGCACTCGGGCATCATCGGCAATGAAAAAGCAGACCGACTGGTGGGCAGGGGCTCCAGCCTGGTAAGGGCTAAACCCTGCAGGGTGGCGGTACCTGACTGCGTGGTCGACGGAGCGGTAAAATGCTGGCTCCAGAAGGAGCTGCTTAGGAAATGGAGGGAGGCACCTGGAATCAGGCAGGCAAAACGTCTGCTGGGTGACGACCCACCTAAAGAGTGGCTGAGTACCTTAGGGATATCCGACAGGACTAGACTTAGGGTGGTGGTGGGATTTTTGACGGGTCATTGGCGGGTGGGTTACCACCTGACTAAGATGAGGTTAAAACAGAATGCAGGTTGCAGGTGGTGCGGATCGAGGAAGGAGACCACGTTGCACCTCATGGGTAGGTGCCCGGCGTTCGTTGATACGAGGCACAGGGTGTGGGGGGTACCCTTCGCGGACCCAATTTTTATAAGGTCGCTGGAGCTCCGTTTGGTGCTTAGCATGATGAGGAGCATAGACAGTAGGCTGGGTTAGGTTGAGAGGGGCGTCCTAAGGGATGTTTGACAGTAAATGATGAAAGTACAGGAGGAAAGGCATAATGGGCTTGACCTGAGTGCCAGAACCGGCACGTCCCCGGGCAGGGGCCGCCGGTATCACCTCCGGGAACTTACTGATACTGATCGTCAATCTATTTGTCAAGGCCAGCCATCACTGCAATCTTAGCGCGTTCTTTCTCTTGCAGAATCTCTTTCATCGGGGCCAGCGCGATATATCGCTGAATTAGAATTACATTGCGATTTTTAAGAATCCTCGCGATCGCTCGTAGATTTAGTATCTGGCCGTCAGCTCTGCCGGGAAGATCCGAAATTTCTGCAGGAGGTCTACAGCGATGCCAAGTCTAAGCCCTATCACTATTTGCTGCTCGACTTGAAGCAGGACCCGCCGGAGAATGGTCGCTATCGTGCGTGCATCTTCCCGTACGATCGACATCAGTATATGTACGTGGCGCGCAGACAGCATAAAAACACCTCGCACGCCGACAATGTACCAGTCGTTCGTCTGTAATGGTCGCAGCAACATCATCTATGTAGCAGCAGCAGTAGCAGCAGCAACAGCAGCAGCGTCATCACTATCCCATTCCGAGAAAACATATCGATATACTGAGAGTATCGTGCTGTCATCTGGACACGCGGCAACGCGTGGCTCTTCTGCGCCAGGCCGGCCGTAAACTTGTCCTCTATCTCACCGAGTGTGTACTAAATATTCTCCGTGGAAACGTACCGCTGAGCAAGTGCCAAAGAAGCAAATTGCGCAAACACGCGGTGCTGCTACGCAAAATCGTAGCATCAGGACAGAGGGTCGAGGTGTGCAAAAAACATCTAATTAAGGCGCAACATTTTATACCGGCAATAGTGAAACCTGATTTATCAGCATGGAAGATGCTAAAAAAATGATTTTGGTACCGCAAGAGTGTATCGAGAATATGCGACGACATCAGCAGCAGCAAATTCAATGTGAGCGAGCACGTGATGGCGATGCTGACGGTAACTCGGGGTCTTTGGGCAATGTTCAGACTCCGGACTCCGAGCTGTCACGACTCAATGACGAGATTTCGAATGATCGCGACAAATGGTCAGTGTACTAGCAGGACTTGCAATGTTTCTTGCACAACATAAACGCAAACTCTCATGATAACAATGATAATGATGATGCTGATGATGAAAATGTACTTAACGATAGTGTTGTTTTTGGTCAAATAATACCAGCATCCTCTACTGCTGCTAATATAGATAAAAAAGATCAGCAAATAATCAAGAATGTACCACCATGAGTTTTCGTAAAAATGCCACCAATATTTTTGACAGTCTGCGTCGATCTGGTAATGTTGCCTGGGATAACCTTGGTGATGTACTGCTAGATGGCATTCGTGTACGAGGTGTCAATATCGTGGACTTGGTGAACGAACGAACCCTAATTTATCACTACAATCTACCTCGACGACGACATATCGTAAACCCGCTGCTTCGGTGGGCCTGTCAACTGCCAGTGAGGTCGGTACTGACGACAACGACGACGAAGAAGAAGAAGAAGAAGAAGAAGAAGAAGAATCGATTGCAACGACATTGAAAAAATTGGGGGCCAGCGCTAGTGGCAGTGGTAAAAGAAAATGCATGAATACCAGCTCGAGCCGATGGACGTCTTGCAGAGCGTGCTTTTTCACGTATGCTATCCGAGACGTCGAACAGAGAGGAGAAAAGCGTTGCTCTACTAACGGTTTTATGCATGGTGGGTAAAATCACATTGGATAAGGTTAATCGAAAAACCAAGAAAACCTTTAAAAGTCCATGTAAGAGGCAGAGGAAGTTAGTGGCGGTAGACGACAGCCCGGGCATGGAGCTCCAACAGCATACACAGGCGGTGCTGGAATCGTGCAGACTGTGAGGAAAAAATACCCCAGGAGGAAGGTGAGAAAATGGCTCGAGAGTGAAGATGCACACACGCTGCACCATATCACTTTCCTCGTCGCTCTTATCAGGTATTCAGCCCCTAAGAGCTGTGGGAGGCTGATTTGGCTGACTTTTGCGCTCTCAAAACCTACAACGACGATTACGCCTACCTGCTGGTCGTCATCGACGCTCTGTCGAAGTATGCGTGGGTAGAGCCGCTTCATAATAAAACGGCGAAGAGTGTGGCCGAGGGTCTGGAGCGAATCATCAAGCAGAACGACAGCCGATCGCGCGAATACTTTCAAACGGACAAGGGTAAAGAATTTAGTGGACACGAGGTGCAAAATTTTCTGAAAAAATGAACTTTTTATCACAATGTTGAAAAAGCTTATGTGATGCTATTTTACACATCTTGGCTCGAGGCGCTATAACGTTGCTGCAGAATAATGAGGAGCAGAAGGAGGAAAGGGGGTTGAGCGTGAAAAAGAGTAGGGGTTCTGCATATAAAAATGTATCTACAGCGCCAAAATCACAGTCGAAGACCGGCCGCGGAGCTGAGCGAAGCACTACTACTATCAAGAAAAATAAAAGTAAGAAGAATACGAAGAAGCCAAACGAACGAGATAATTTTGGAGGTTAATTTTTTCTCCTACACCATGGCTTTTCTGCACACCGATTCTTATGAGTCGTTAAAGTCAGAACTGTCGCTATTTGAGTTGCCGCCAACGCAAACGACCATCGAGAATTCTCATTGGGTGCAGTATAAGCCAATCTCGTCACTTGCCAATGAAGCACCAATAGAATTGAGGATCCCCGGGAACACGGAATACATTGGTTTAGCGCACACAATGCTGAGTCTGAGTGTGAGAATAATACGGACTACCACACCGGATAAAGATGAGTCTGCGCCACCTGCCGTCGGACCCGCAAATAATTTCATGCATACGCTTTTCAATCAAGTGGATGTGCTATTCAATCAGAGACCTGTATCGCCACCAAATAATGCTTATGCCTACAGATCGTACATCGAGACACTGCTAAATTACGGTCCTACAGCAAAAAACTCGCATTTGACGAGCGTCTTGTGGTACCATGACACAGCAGGCCACATGGACGACATTGGAACACGTAATGACGGATTCCTTAAGCGTCCACGAGTCATGAAAAATGGCAAAATCGATTTGCTTGGACACCTATACGTAGATGTCTTTAATATGGACAGATTATTGTTCAGTGGTGTTCAGGTACATGTACATCTTATTCGCTCTCGTGATAGTTTCTGTCGACGTGAAAAGATTAATCTGAGTATAGCGATGAGTCATGAGAATAAACTCTCTGAGATGACAGCAAAGTACCCAGTAACACGTGTGAAGGTGAAAAACGTGACTCTGAACAGCGGTGTCCATGCAATCAATTGATAACCTTATACTAGGCCAATTACCAAAAAGAATTTTCATTGCTTTTATTGAAAATCAGGCTTACAATGGCGATGCAGGGCTGAATCCTTTTAATTTCAAAAACATAATATACATTTTTTGTGCTTATACGTAGACGCTGTGCAGGTGCCCTCGAAACCGCTACAGCCTGACTTCAAAAACACAAATACATATGTGCATGCATATCACACACTCTTTTCGGGCACTGGTATGCATTTTGCAATATCACCCGATGCATACCCGAATGGCTACTGTCTGTTTGCCTTTGATTGTCACCGGACTTGTCGGCTACCAGTGACAGTCATTGGAATTTAATTCGAAGAGGTAGCGTGAGAATCGACGTCAGATTTGATGACGCATTAGATGTCGTGGTGAATTGCATAATTTATGCTGAGTATGACAATCTCTTGGAGATTGACTCGTCTCGACAACTTTTAGTGGATTACAGCGGCTAAGATAGATGGCGTTTATGCAGAAGATGCGTATAAAAGCGCCACTCGCGTGGAGAGCAGTCAGTCGATCGGTGCTTCTCAAACTGAATGGACAGTCGCAAAAGCAATTCATGGACATAGTGGTCGATCAGCAGTTCTTCAAAGACAACAAGGGACATGTTTCTGTACTATATGTTTCATGGCTTAGGTATTCGAAGATTTCTCAAGAATTTCTCAACATACCTTGGCAAAAATGATGAGGTTGTTGAAAAATTTGTCGATATGCTGTAATCTAATATTAAAAATCTAACGTGAAGCGTGAATGTTACTGGATATATTTGCTTACGTGGTTTTTGGTATTTGTTAAATGATTAGTCTACAAATTTCTATTGGGTCCCCATTCTGGTGGCAGAGATTCTATTGGCTCCCCACTATCTGCGATCTTTATTCTCATTGGTTCTACCCCCCCCCCCCCGTCGAACCAACCTAGTTTTCGAATAAGTCGCGGAGCCTCCAGCGGGTAGCATACAGTTCTCTCTTAACCGCAACGTGTGAAAGTTCGAGAAAATGGCTGGTCAGAAGAGGCAGTTGGAAAGTCTGAGCCAGGTGGAGAAGGCGAGTCAAAAGAGCAAGTATCGCTGCCATTAAATTCTACCCATGGTTTATGGGCTGAACAATTCCTACGGCAAACTTGTTCACGTGGGCCTATACGGCAGTCGGTTCTGGTGACTTTAACCCTGTTGTTCGTCTCAGCAATCAGGACTTTCAAGGATTCTCCTTCTCACTGACCACATGAACAGTGTTTCAGGAGCAATTTGACGAGATCGACAGATTCTTTCATGCATACAGTGACAAAGATATGCTTGATCAAAAAATCATCATCGATGGATTTATAATAAGATTCATGATCAGCTATTATGATCGAGCCTTCGAGTTGATTGAAGAGACTGCGACGGAGACACAATAATCTGAAGGGCCCAGGGCGAAAAGACCACGTAAGCCATCACTGGTATTTAAGAGAGTCACTTTTGATCGGCTAAAGGCTTTATCCAAAATTATCGATAAAAGAATTAAGTATTTGTTAAGTGCGAAAGATGCTATTGCGAATGTTATGAGCTAGGTCGGAAGGTATTGTAAGGAAAAGCTAAAAAATAGCCAAATCTCTCAATACACTTATTTTACAGCGTATAACATTGAATGCGCCATACGTGACTTTGATGGCACATTTGTTGATCAAATAGACAAAATATTAAAAGAAGCCAGTATAGTTTTAAGTTTCGAAGACATTTACTTAATTATTTACGATTTTGTTAAGTTGCATATGTATAATTTAGTCATATTTTTGAATAGTACTATATTATCTAACTCATAATTTGTATCTAGATTTATAAGTATTAATTGAATATACATTACTTGTCACTATATTTTCTCTTCTCATTTACCCAAATACTGACTCCTACTACTCCAACCTAAACATCCTCCATGTTCACTCTAGATATAGTCTAGTTCTAAGTACGCTACTTTATTCAAAGAAATTTTATATATTACGGGTACTATGGAGAAAAAGAAGGATCTTACCAAACCATTTTCTCGTTCAGAGGCCACTTTACACTCTACACTATGTCAAGAAAATAGAGAGAGGGTTCTCTCTCAAGTAGTTTTGGTACCATGGAGAGTGTGAATAAATATGTTGCGAGAAAAATAGAGGAAGAGGGGGTCTCTTCCAAGTGGTTTTGGTACCATGGAGAGTGTAAACAAATATGCCCTTGACCAAAGTGACATGGACGAGAGGTCACAAAGGTTAGGGTCATATTTGTTTACATTCGCCATGGTGCCACCATACTACTAAAATACATTTACAATGCAGATATTAGCCACTTTTAAATCATAATTTGTAATTATAAAATAACGCGACGCATGGCAAACAATGTAAATACAAAAATAGGTTACTACGTTGTAGTTGATGCGGTTGCTATGCACAAGGCTATAGCTATAACAAATTTCGAATTCAAATAGAAATGTTTCCTTTCCATATTAGTAATTTCCATATTAATTAAAAATTGGGGGGTTGGCGAGCGAATCGAACAGGGGGGTACCCCCCCCCCCCAGGAAGTTATTATTTTCTTACATCGACATAAATTTACGATTTACCACGTATATCAATACAGTTACGTAAATCTTATTTTTTTTCTTTATAATTGAATTGAATAAATACTACCTTTTGATTTAACACTTAGCTAATGCGTTTGTGAATTATCCTGGCTGAATCCTGCTCCTACCACTTACGTGGGTCTTGATGCGTTGATTATCACTTAAATAAATGAGTAACATAAAGTCGAGTCATTACAGGTTATAATAAACGCATGCACTTCTCTTCTGTCACTTTACACAATCAATACGGATTCTTCAACATTGATTATTTGAATATTATTTCACTACATCGCACCTGCTGTTAGAAGTGTAGGAGCGTGGATCGAGTTTCAACATTTCAATCACCGCTGGAATTAACATCGGATATTTCTCGGCCTTACACATTTCACTGCTGCCAATATTGGTTGGGACATCACCCCCCCTTTTTTTCTTACACTTTAGTTCATGATACCAATGCATTTAGAAAGAACCTCCCACTGTCAAATCAAAGCTTCATTTTTTTTGTTTCGGGAGCTATCGAAAAATGTTCTAGAGGTTTTAAAATTCGGATAAGTATCAAGAATCCTTTTTATCTTAGAATTTTTTTACTTTTAATTTGTATTTTTTTAGATAGGAAAGCCAACTTCTTTTTTATTTTGAAAAGTGTTATTTTGATTTTTTAAGTGGTCTTAAATTTTTGGGTTGAAAAAAGCTATCTTGACAAATTTTTTTTTCTAAATCCGAAGGATCAAACCTTAAAAATTTTGAGTTTAAACATCGAAATTACGAATAAAGCTACGGAAATGTACGTATATCATATTAGAAGTACTTTTTCTGATAACTAAAGAAAATTTCCTTGCAAAAGTACGCTATTGATTTTTGACGAAAAGCTTCCCTTAGGAGCTATGAATATTTTCAAATTTGTAAAAAGTGAAAAAATGCTTAAAATTCCAACTTTGACCCTACGTAGCTCGTAGAGGTGTGACGGAAATAATCTGAAAAAATTCAGGAGATCCTTTTACAACCTCTAGAACATTTTCCGATAATTCCCGAAACCAAACAAAACAACTGCCAAGTCTGTGGCAGTTAGCTTCCTGCTAATCAGGTCAACTTAGAATTTGAAAATGTATGTGTAAAAATTGTGTTTTATAAATTTTGTGTAGTTACGTTTGTGTATTAGAACTATTTTTCATTGTAATACTTTATATAAAAAGTTTGCATTTCATTATTATTAACCATACGAATGATAATATGGAAAGCATTCTATGGCACTAACGTGTATGGACGATTTGTAGAGTGAAACCTGAACTTTTCATTACCGTTTGCACAATACATGTAATACTTTTTTCGCGGCGTCAGAGAATTGTAAAAATTCGAGTAAAAAAAAACAGGTTATAATTACGCAAAAAGTATTCATCTTATAGCACTGAGCTTTTGCATACTTAAAGTACTTACAAAAATCTTTCTTTAACTGAAATTTCGACTGTAAAACTTAAAAATGGCGGACTTACGAATTTCAAAAAAAAAACGGTAAATTTTCCCGTTTTTCCTCATTTTCTCTGCTTCTAATTATCCGATCTACTTTTTCGATAACTCATTTTCTTCATACTTTAATACTCTACAAGTTGTCACTTAATGCTTTTCTAGTGACTCTGTTACTTTTTGAGTTAAAAGCAAAAAACGGAAAATATTAAAATTTTTTCATGTTTTTTGTTTGTAATAATTAAATGATAAAAATGTTCGAATTTATATTATTTTTCTTTTAATCTACATACAATTTGCCAACGAACTGAGGTGGTCCCTGGTAGAAAAAAGACGAAAAAACTATTGCTTGACGTACATACAGTAAAGACTACGAAAAAATGAAACGTAAAGCTGCGAGAGGCGTATAAGAAAATACATCAGTGCGACTAGAGCGAAAGAGACAGATTTTCTCTCCCACAATTTTTTCTTTTTTTTCACTCTCTGCCCGACCTTTTTTTGCACGGACTCTGAGAAAAATATGAGAATCGAAACTTATTCAAGGGTCGGAAGCAGGCAGCGGGAGAAAGTCCTGTAGCGAGAGGTCCCGAAGAGCCTGACCCCACCATAAATTTTACTAAGTATTTATGACTGGGATAATGATGCTTATTGACCGGTTCCACTGCTCATTACTTTTTTTAGTTTCGTTGCTACACGATTTCTGCACTAGGTCACGCATCTTTGCAAGCGCTTAGGTGCTATTAAATATTATTTGATTTAAAAAATTCAAAAACCCGTTGTACTCCTATTGAGCCTCTCCATCGCTCGGGCTACACGCATTTGAAAATTTCAAGCATGAGCCTGGAACTTGGCAGCCTATTGTACTTATACATACATAAATAAAAGTCAGAAAAATGAATAAGCATGCACAACGCCATCTTTTAGGAGATGCATTGTATAATTCTTGATTATCACAACAATGATAAAATTTCTTTTTATAAATTGTGTAGAAGTAAGATATTTTATCTAAAAAACTTACTTTACAATGCACATAATACCATTAAAATTGACATAAAAACAAATGTAACATAAGAATCTCATGTTACAGATGTCATACAATTAATAATCTACATAAACGAAAAATATGCATTAGCAAAAAATTATTAAGAAAATCATTTAAAAAAAGTCTCGTAGAAATTGTGAAATTATAGACGTGGAATTATGTATGATCAGCACACGGGCAATGCCGTGTAGTTAGTCAAACATTTCTATATTGCCGCCACAAGCACTACCTTCACGGATTTGCGAGAGTACGTGCGTGAGAGCAAAGTTCGCGTGTGCATGAGGGCCAGACGGCCGAGAAGAAGAGCGCTCCGCAGTAGTACGCAAGACGAAGCAGAGCAGACCGCAAAAGTAGAAATACCGAGCAGCCAACGAAAAGCGCGGTTCACAGTAGTATTCTTTCGCCTCTCGACGGTTTACAGGGAACGACACATCAGCCGTACGAGAGGAGGTGGAGAATAAAGAGAAGCCAATTAGTACTGTAAGTATATTAAAACTGCCAGGAATGTACGACCGCCTACTTACTTATACGAATCATTGTGAGCAGGTCGACATTTTTTGTACCGCCGACGCCGTAAAATAAGTCATTAATTGTTTGCCTATAGTGATTAAATCCCAGTATTCATTTATTTTGTAACATTCAAAAAACTCGACCTTGAGGTCTGAATCTTTTACAGCCAACCGGGGAGAGTACATGTGCGCACGGAAACGCGATCAAGGCACCTTTCTATAACCAAATTCGGTCACGTAGGTCCAGCCATGAGTCTACGAGGAGGACCTGGAGGACCCCAGTTGCCTTGCAAAGTCCACCACGTCCATATATATATATATATATATATATATATATATGGACGTATTACAACAGTAATACTTAATACATTAAAAGTATAATACTAGTTTCAAAAGAGCTTACGTTTTTCTTAACGTATTCTCTCGTTTCGTGCGGAAAAGCTAACCATCGTTGCTGGTATTGCGATTTCAACGTTAAATCCTTTGAAGTAAGTTGGTTTTTCAACTGCAAACCAGCTGCCATACGAGCTACAGTACTTGCAGCAGCTGTTACAAGAACTCCACTTAATCTTTGAACAAACTCATGCTGTAAGAAAATATAACATCTAAAATTACTGAAAAATAAATGTTATTTTAGTTAAAAAACAAAAACAAACTTACAAGATTAGATTGAGCTGCTTGTTCTAAGAAATTTTGTGCTGCCTCTAGTTCATTTTTGTCTGTAATAAAAGTTAACAATTATTAATTAAGTACTGCTTTGAAGTTCGAAAACGTGTAAATAATAATATAAAATCTAAATCATAAGCTTTTTATTATTTTTCTATAAAAATATTGCACTAGTTAAATAATGTTTCAAGGAAAGATTAAACCAACGAATCGTAATTAATTATTTCAAGTAAGACATTAAATTCATGGAAATATAAATACAGTGAGAAGATAAGTAAGGCTCATCGAGCGTTTTAAGATCGACTCAGCATTCTCATATGTGTCGTCGCGTTATTACTTTTGTAATCCTTCTATCGGTGGCAAGTGTTGATTTAATTACAATTTAATTATTCAGCTACTGCCTTGATCGGGGGTCGAGTCTTTATAAACCCTCGACTCGATCAGCGCAACGCCTTTTACAACCAGACCAGGTACCGGTGTCTAACCTCGTCATTACGACTTGCCACTAAAGACTAGCCGTCTACTTGGAGCTATTGCGGAAGAATCTACACGAGATCGTAAGATGGTGTTAAGGTACTACCTGTACGCTATCGGAGGCCTAGAAATCTACCGAACTCTGCAGGCAAGCTGACATATTTGCTCCGGTTAAGGGTGCATCTCAACTGCAATACACTGCGACAAAAGGACCGCCAAGCATATCTGGCGTCAGTGGGTGAAGCCGCAGCTTAAAAACAGGCCACGACTTGCTCGTGTAATTGTAACATAGTTACATTCGCACTAGAAAGAAGGACGCTTCAATCAACGGCGCGTGTTATAAACGTAAGTTAAAAGATAACACTTTATTAAGAACTAGCGTAGGACCACAATAAACGAAACTAGACTAGAACAGTGAGATTGTAATAGTGACTGAATCCTAATGTACTTCCATAAATCTCTGTTCAGATTCTCAAATAAAAAAAGATAACAAAGAATCAAATAATAAATTAGACGTGTTTTTGATCGAAACTAATTAGACGCCCTTTCCATACTAACTAAACCCTTCAACATAGAGGACTAAGACTAGTAATAAGCAAAAGGACCAGAGAGCGTTCGTGCACTTCAACAGCCACATCCATCAGTAGAGTGTCCACGCTTCTATAGCGTGTGCGCATATTCGTAGAGCGTGTCCGTACAAATTCTGAAGACGTCCACCTTTGCTGACGGTAAAGTCCACGCATCAGAACGCGTCCGCGTATCAAAGCCAGGTCCGCATTTTGTCGCGACCGCACTTTTTAGCGTGTCCGTAGAATTTCTAAGCACATCCGCAGAATTGGTAGAGTCCACATAGTCGGACTCAGAGCATAACAACAAAGGTAAGAAGGAACGAAGGAACCAGCACCATGGTCAGGCGTACTCAGAGTAATACAAATTTATTTATTCATGATTACAGTGGCAATAAAAGATCTCGATCAAAGATATCCTCTCAAATAAAATAAATTATTTGTTCGAACCCTAGCGGCCCGAATAAGTCTAATTCGGCCCTTATAATAGTAATGGACATTCCCCAGCGAACGTGGACATCTTCTTGAAAGAAGCCGGAGACTTCTTGAAAATTTTCTACACAACAGTTCCATTCTTCTACCGTCAATTCAACAGATTGACCGATTCCGCCTAATGTGATTACAGGTTTTAGACAGCCATCCAAAATATCTTCTTTTAATCCCATCGAAATAATTTTAGAATTACTTGGGTGTAAATTGTACGAGGAGTTAATGAAAGATTGTCTTGGTAACAAAGACATTTTTATTGAAAAATCGTTTACGATCAATTTTAATGTTATCAGCTCGATCGTTACTGCGAGAATGGCGAGCGAACAGTCGAAAAGATGCAGTCATCATTTCGCGTACGTGCATATATAAGTGCATCGACCTAAAGATAGCTTAGTAAGACATTCGCGTATTTGAACGAAAATGTCAAGTAAGCGATTTATAGCTGAATATTCTATAATTTAGTAAATCATTAAGAATTCAAATTATAAATGATTATTTTACAACATTAATCATTACATTTCATTACACTTTTTTTATAGCAGTGACATACAGAGGATTTTTGGCCACTTAGATTATTACGAACTATATTATTATAAAATTCTAAAACAATTTCATCGTTTTTCTAGTAGTACGAGGAATTAAGTAGCTCTTATCGTTCTCGAAACCTTGTATTTCAACAACAAAACCATTGCAAGAATTAAGGGGTTATGCCTGAGTTAAACCTGTAAAAAAGACATTAATAAGTAATAGGCTGAAAAAAATCTTTCTCCTACTTAAAATGTAGGTATTAAACATATTTTCAACTATTTTTAAAAAATTATATATCTATACTTACATTGTAAACAATTACATGTATGAATCACTAATTTTCAGCACTTTTTTCCCTTTGCCGCAGGATATCTCAGCATCCAGATGATGAATTGACACCAGACAGGATGGAAAATCTTCTGAATATGTTTCTTCACTGCTTGAGCGGAAGACTTTTCAACAAAATATAAATTTTAAATATTTAGTAACTCATAAGATGATTATATCAGTAATTATAGTGAATATTACATATATTCACATACGCAACATTGACATTTACCTTGTATTAGTCAATTCTGCTTCGTTCAAGCAGTGAAGAAATGTATTGAGAAGATTTTCCATCTTGTCTGGTGTCAATTCATCATCTGGATATCCTGCGGCAAAGGACCTAAAATCATAAAAATGTCAAGACTGAGAAAAATGCATTTAAAGTTTATCGAAACACTTATGTATATTTAACTGGTAGAACTTACATGAACTACTTGGCATATTTTTCTTATATTTTGGCATAAGATACCTATATATTAAGCCATGTATGAAGACCCGGGTGCTGTACATGTAGATATACCAGTATCGAAAGCTGAAATTGAAATGTAAGTTTTTAATACGCATTCACAGTCAGCATGTTTTAGATGAATATAAATTTTGTCATTGCTTACCCATTACTTTATAGGATCATTAGTAATTACAGTAGACTTTGAGACCATCTAACACAGGCATCTTCTCGTGCACATGATATTTATAGCCCATATACCTGAAACAATGAATAGACTCACAAATTCTTCACAAATAATATGTTGTTTATAGTACAAAACACTGATCTAAAGTTGAACACTAGTGAAACTTAGAAGTTATCACAACAGCACAACATCCAGCTTGCACTAAACTACAGACAGCAGACGAAACAGCTGATGTCTGAATGCAAACTCGACTAGGTCGATAAAACAGTGATTTCCTGTTCCATATTCTGTAAGGTGCCATGTTTTTAGGCGGTGATTTAAATTTGTACGTATGTTTTTTTACCCCTTTATAAGTTTAATTAAAAATTACAAGACTAAATTTAAATTCTAAATTTATTTTATTTTGAACATTCAAAATAAAAACAAAATATACGATTTCATAAAAATTAGCTATTACAGTACATAATGATTTAGTAAATAATTTGTGCTTTTTTTTAAATAAAATTTCGTTTTCAAAAGGAATTTGTGAACACACTGAATGTTACATTTTCTATAAAAACGCATTTTTTTTTAATAATCAAAAGCGCTATAAAACAAAATATGAATAATACGCAATTTTGAAAAATTGTATTTTTTTGGTATTTTGCCTATAACTTTGTAACGGAATTGTTTCGGGCAAAAAGGACTAAGGCAGCTCATTCTACAGTAAATTTGCCTTAAAAAACCAAATAAAAAAATTTTTGATTTTTTTAAATTTTAACTCAGGCATAACCCTTTAACTACTAAAGTACTATTCAAGCCTCTTTCAAGTTCTAACTCGTATAATTGTTAAAAATGTTAAAAGTGAATGACCTATTCATTTACTGCTGAAATCAACAATAATCTGTCACGATGCATCAATTTCTAGAACATTATCATATTCGGCATAGATGATGCAATTAACTGTAGATTCTAGCGGCTCAGCAAACCGTACTTCTATTCTCATGCTGCCATGTTTAACCAGATTCCAATGAGTCGTGCTATTAGCGGATAGATCAGGTGTTAAATCAAAGACAAACAAGCAGGTTCCTTTGGCATAACTTTCTCTCGAAATATTATTTACTTGATTCATAAAATAAATTCCAGTGCCTGAATAAAGTATGTGATATTCGTCAACGTATAGATTCTCCTTAAAATATGGCTGTAGCAGCTTTGAAGGCAATTGTGTCCCGTCTATGTACAATGAAAAGAAATTTATATTATAATGCTTGAAATTGAAAGGATTGTATTTTCTATCGCCGTTAAAAGCTTGATTATCTACAAATCCTATTCTAACCCTTTTCAGCATCTGTTCAAGTATAATATTGCCTAGAGTTTCTCCGAGGACACCATCCCGCATAGTAACGGTTTTAACTTCAACGCGTGTCAGAGGATATTTCGCAGTAGCTTTTGATAAAGCTTTCGTAAGAGCGACTAAAACACCCGGATTTATTTTTGATGTTCGTATGAGCAAACTTGCTTCAACTATACTTGCTACATGCACATTACTGCCGGATTCCTTTAAGCAGAATTCATTTCTCGATCTTATAAGCTTTACTCGGGCTTCAACGCCATTTACAAGATACTAAGGTCGATGCATTTTTCTTTTTCTGTTAAAGAACTTCTAGTTTTAAATCCTAAATTTCTGTCAGATATTTCATCCATGAATCCTGATGTATCATCGTACCATAGACTGAATGAAAGATGAGAATTTTTAGGTCCCGATCCGTAATTTAATAATGTTTCTACATACGCCCGATATGGATAAGCATTGTCAGCAGGTGTCACAAGTTTCTGATTAAATCTAACCTCAATCTGATTAAAGATAGAGTGAAGAAAAATATTCACAGGTCCAACTTTATAATCATGTTCATCTGTAAGTTTTTCTTCGGATCCGTTTTTTATTTTCACTCGTAAATATAACATAGTATGAGCTAGATCCATGTATTCTTCCCCAGAACTAGGGATGACAAATTCTATAGGTGAGTCATCCGATAGAGATGATATTGGTTTATAATTTATACATTGCGAAATTTCAATTTTCGTCTGCGTTGGAGGAATTGTAAAAAGAGACAACTCCTCCTTCATGCACTCGCTAGATGAGCTATGTAGAAATGACATTTTAATTATTTCTTTTTAAATATATCAGCTATTGCGCGTAACTACTTTTTCATCTGATTTTTTTTTCTTCTTTTTTACGGGCAGACTTTTATTGTCTTTCTTCTGTTTAGGAGATTTTACTTTAGCCTTATTGGAAACTCTTTTCTCCGGCTCAACTTTCGACTGTTTTCCGTCGCTACTAGCGATTGAATGAGGCTCCGACAGTGAGTTAGCCTTCTTATACTCGCGTCCATTTAGTAACCTATCCAAGTTGTCTTCTGCTTTTATTTTTAAATTTTGTCCAGATTCCTGTATACGTCGTTTAAGTGCAACTTTAAGCGGTACCTTATTGTGCGCAACATGTTTAACGACGTTAAATCCTACACGTACAACTTCTTTACCGATTTCTTGAAATCCTCTTTTTAAGAGCGGTAAAATACTCCTGTATATCCCTCTCAAGCACCCACCAATGCCGGAACCTCTTTGCGGATTTCCGTCTGCATATACAGTGTCGATTAGATCCGATGAATCATCGCCACGCCCTACCTGCGCATCGAAATACGCGTCATAATGAGTGGAAGCCATTACTGATAAATTTTTTTAGTGTAGTGCAACACTGAGCGTCCCGTACTCGAATGACACAATATTGCCTTGCTGGTTTCTTATATTGATTTCAACTGCCCGAAAATCAGAACGCTGTAAAGATACATAATTCAGCCATTAGGCCAAGCGCCCTAGCTTTTTTGTGGACATAAAAATAGCCCGACAACGGATACCGCGGTTATATAGAGAAAGGAGTCTAGATTATGCCCATATACTTTTGGACACGAAATTTGTACGAGAACATTGTTTATTATTAATAATAAGATGCAAAAATGCATTTTTTTTTTAGTTTTTTGCTTTTAACTCGTAAAATAAGAGAGTAACGTAAAAAAGTAAAGAGAGAAAAGTTGTAACTGATTGAATTGCGAAGAAATTCATATATTTAACGTCTCTATCCTATGAATGGATATGGAGGAAGCCTCGGAAAACCGTGGAAGACACCGCAAAATCGACGTTTTTTTAAAAATCGAAAACTCAGCCGTTTTTCCCCTTTTAAGGCTGAAATTTGGAATGAAGGAAGGGTTTTATACGTACTTTTATGTTGGAGCAGCGCGCTTGTATATCTATATACACTAACTCCTTCGCTGCTACTTCCCCCACTCTGCCACCGCGGCCGCGCGCTCGGCCGTTTTCGCTCACTTTTCAGTTCGTTTTTCATCTGTTCAAAACCCTTTTTCGCAAATCTAACAAATACATTTTGTTGTTGAAATCATAAACTTTTCAACGCTGTGTTTCAAATTCCAGTAGGAACCCCCATTTTCTCTTGCTCGCGCACACAAAAGTGCACTAAAATCGTACATAAAAAATTCAATTTGCAATTAAGCAAACAGTAATTGGCGCAGAGCTCCAATTTTCGGCGATATGAAAGTAGGTATAAAGCCCTTCCTTCATTCCAAATTCAGCCTTAAAAGTTGAAAAACGGCTGAGTTTTCGATTTTTAAAAAAACGTCGATTTTGCGGTGTTCTCCATTTTTGCATCTTATTATTAATAATAAACAATGTTCCCACTCAAATTTCGTGTCCAAAAGTATATGGACTTAATCTAGACCCCTTTCTCTATGTAATCGCGGTATCCGTTGTCGGGCTACTTTTATGTCCAAAAACGCTTGTTTTTTTGCTAGAGCGCTCGGCCTACATGTAAATTCTTTCGATTTACTTGAGCCGAAATCATACATATGTTTATCTATCAAAAAAGATCTTAAGAGAGGTGTTTGCGAGTCACCGATAATGTAAGGTTCGTAAATGTCGGAATAAATATTTATCATAGATGGTAGTCCGTTTTTCATAGAAGCAGGATAGTCAAATGTGTAATTTGAGCATTTATCATCTAGCATAATCGGCTCGGTGGATGTCGACCCTAAAATCCTTCTCATATGCTCGGATATTTCTATGCTATGACTTGCATTTTCCTTACATTTTTTAGTTATCCTTATAAAACCTCTATCGCTAATTTCAAAAATTAGGTGATCTTTTACATAACGCAATTCATTTATCTCCTTTATTAAATATTTCAAATTACTATAATTTCCATGAGAAATAGTCACTTAGGGTAAATCAACCTCCTCTACATCCATCTGATCTGTACTGCTACTATTTTGAAATATCGGAGGTCTCAAATAACTTTTCAACATCTCATCGTTGATTTGATTAATATTAAGAGTTGCGATGCGTATCCAATTTTTTTCAGCGTGATCCGGTACATGTAATATTGTGTGAGGATAATGAACTTCGACAAGAGCCACCTTCCAGTATCCATCCAATTGAATCTCTTGAGGAAGCCGCACCGCATTTGAAGGGTTATTATCGGGGAAATATTTTTTTCTATTTGCACTCGATAAAAGTATGTAAAATTCTTCCTTCATTTTTACAATTATGGTATTTCGCTAGCGGACATCCAGGAATTGAACTTCCTATCCAGCCTAACTAACGAGATATTACTTATTTCGACCTTTTCCATTACTGCGAATATTCTTAACAATAAAAGTATCTTTGCTTAGATCTTTACAAACTCGGGACAATTTTTCTTCATAAAATATTCCATCAATTCCTTCTCTAGTTAAATCTTGTAGCTTATATGCAAAAGGTGCTCTCGCACGTGAAACGCGTATAATTTCAAGGATCACATACGCTCTTTTAACGTTCGGTTAAAACGTTCGGCGACGGCTGCTTTTACATCAGGAGTCCTTGCAACACGGTACATTTTATTTTTTTCTTTTAAAAATTTCTGAAACTCTGAACCTGTGAATTCCTTGCCTTTATCCGACTATAAAATGACAGGTCTACGGTTTTGACTCCTGGATAAAATTTTACGAAAAGCTGAAGTCACGCTAGAGCATATTTTATCATAAAGAGGCTCTACCCAAGCATATTTTTTCAAGCAGTCAATTACAACTAGAATATATGAATAATTTTTATTGTACGGTTTGATACATCATCTGTGTTGGATACGTTATAATTTCCGCGTGGATATCGCAATCGTCTCTATTTATGTAGTGTATAAGAATCCTGAGATTCTAGCCATTTGTGTAATTTATTTTGCTTAATTCGAGATTTTGATGATTGTAACGATTTATAAAGTCTATCGATACCGTAGTAAGATGAACTCTTAGAGGATCGTGATAAATCTTATTTAGTTTTCTATTCATTTTACACGTCTAGTAAACTCCAGATTTGTCTTCTTTTAGTCTGATGACACTTAGGTATCTGATAATCAGCCGAAATAATTGTCTTGTCTTCGTCTTCTTTGTCAATCCTTTCGTAATTTTCGATTTCACTATTTTCAGCATCTTCTTTTTTCTAATCCTTTGTTTTGACTTTAGGTGAATTTGCACTCTCATTTTCTGCTGATTTTAAGCTACGAAGACATTTACGAATTTTTGATTTGACAGAATCCTCAGCGATATTGACACCAACTGTAGTTGCACCCGCTTTCCACAAGGAGTTATTCCCGACAAATTCTTTAGGCACTCCTGTATCTTGCAATAATTTTGCAAATTGTAAGCACCCAGCTGTAACACTGTATTTCTTTCGACCGCGTAAAGCATAATTAATTAAATCGACAATATTGAAGTTTTCTATATTTTAGCCGCTTATTGTGCTTTAGTGCGGAAGGTTGGCGGCACACTTTCAATAATATGCAAATCGCGTATCTGAATGTTTTGTTTGTTATCGTTATTCTTCTTCTTATTATTATTATTATTATTATTATTATTATTATTATTATTATTGCTGCGAAAAACCTCCTCCTCTTCTTCCTTTTCTTCTTCCTCTTTTTGGTCTTCGAGCTTTAAAAGCCTTGCATCACCAAAAAAGTAGAGAAAACGCTGCAAAGCTTGACAATATAATAGCCACTTATCGTCCTCACTTATGTCTTTTGAATTTAAAATTTTGCTCATTTCATAATCCAACCGTGAACAAACTGTACCCTGTGTCTGTACAGACTTTAGAGGCGCCTTAATATGGCCTTCAATTCGCGTAATATTTTCAATTTTGCTACTATAATTAGCTTGTTTTTCATGTTTAAAAGTCTCTTCAGAAACGAGAATCATTTTACGAGAATGTTCCATACTTAAGATATATATGTTATTACAAGTGTTAACAACAATGTCAAAATTTTTACACCTTCAGCAAGAATAATCTTTTTCTTCGTACTCCACAATCCACTTTTCTCAGCCAAACGACGAAGGATTTTTGCGTGTCTTTTCAGATTAGGTTTTTGAGAGTCACTGATAGGAATGTTGCCGTTTAATATGTTTAATGTACACTCACAAATACATTTTACAAGTGGTAGTTCAGCTTTTCGTAAAATTGTAATTTTCTGCTCTTTACCAAGATAGTATAGCACTTTAAGAATTGCCAAGCATTTTTTGACAGAGGAGAACATCCTCCCGCGGCCATCATGCAGAACAGAATGAGACTAAATTTATCAAGCTCTTCTATTTATATTTTCCGCTTAGGCACGTACACACATCTCTCGTATGAAAAGAGGATTTTCAGGATATACCTGTCCTGCTAAATGCTGAATCTGTGCACGATCTCAAGAATTTTTAAAAACCACTAGATAAGATACATTTATCGAGATATGTCTTTGACCTTTGTAAAACAAATTTTGCGACAGAAAAAAATGGAGATTGATCTATGATGTCTTTTTCTCACGAATAAATCGACGATAACGTTACTCGAGGATTCACGCATAAAGTCATCAACGACAATTAGCTTGGCCTCTAAGTCACCATCAAAGTCTGATGATTGAGGCAAACCTTCACGAAAATCAATTTTTTTATCAAAATTCGTGTAGCCTGACTGCCATTCGGAGTAATAAAATATAATTTTAGAAAAAGCGGTGTCACAGATTTGCTTTCTATACATGAGAAAATTTTGCACAAAAGTTGTTTTGCCTGAACCTGATGACCCACAGTATAGTGCCGTGAATGGATGTTTCCAACTTGTATCCGTTTTCTGTAATGATGGTAGCAAGATTAATCAGTATCTAATATACCACAATTTATTGAAAAGAACTAATTCAAAGTGGCGGCGACGGCGGCGCGCGGGTGAATCAGCTTATAAAAAGGCGTGGAATTTAAGCTCATACAAATAGCGCTCAAAGCTTATAAACCGCGCATTTTTAAGCTTATAAAATGTCGCTGGTTTGGAGCTGATAAATGCGGAAAAAAGCTCTTTAGACATAAAAGTAAATGTAGGGTAAAATAACCAAATCAATTTAAAATTTGCAAATGACTGATTAATATAATTTATTAATATATTACATACATATATAGGTCTATTATATTTACATACGTATTATAGATTATTATAGCCGAAAGGAAAGGAAATCCTATCGCTTTCGAACCAACGCCTCGCATATACTGGTTTGCAAGATTTCTTTTCTTTGCGCGTAACGACATCGTGAAATTCTGTACCTCGAATGCTGTTGTATTCTATTGTTAATGCACTCTCACGACTTTCTAGTACATACGATTTAATCCAGTTATAATTAACTAAATTTTTTGTCTTATAGTTATGAGTGATGCCCTTTAACTTACATTCTTCTCCACCATCAGGTTTTTTTACTATGTATGCATTATGACGTTGTAGATTTATCGCCAAGATCATGACGAAACCCCTAACATGAACGCACCTTGTTATCGGGCTGCCTCTCGGTGAACCGTATTTGAAATTAACATAATGTTGAACGCCCGGTTCGTTGAATCGCTTCGCCGGCTGCTCAGCGGTGGTAGAGACTGCTTACCCGGGCTGTGGATTACGAATAAGGGGGATAGGGAATATACGCGAAATAATTGGCTCTTAACTGCCCGGAATTTATTGAAATAAAATCGAGTAACGGAGTGGTAATACGTACGTACTACTGTTCGGCTGATGGACTGACGACCGGCCGTATATCGCGAGTGCGCACTCACAAATATAAAATGTAGACGACTACCTGACTGTTTCTTGATTACCGCTCTTCCTCTCGTTCTGCGTTGTCTCGAGCCCTGTAAATCGCACGGCGCAAACTTTCGCGTTATATCTATCGATACGGTGAAACTGTCGAGAGAATCGAGAAACGGCAGCGGAGGGAATCTTCGTAATATCTCCTGCTTACTGTGCGCTGTCTCCGGGGATGCTCTCTGGTTACTTCTTCAATGCTGACTAGATACTTTGACTACTGTCTCGATACTGACTTAGTCTGATACTCGCTGCTTCTCGCGGTCACGACGTCTCCCTCTGTCTCGCTCGCACGCATTACATTTCTTGTAGATCTCTCATTCTTACCAATCACGCATTCACACGATTTTTGCATGTTCACTCACTCGCTCGCGCCCTCGTACAAATAGTTTGCCCGTGCGCGAAATTCGAATTGATTCATTTCCCTCGGTCTGGCTGTTAATCGCGTATTTTCCTACGCCTGGCTGCGCTTGTACAGTTTCTTTTACATTTTCATTATGCGATCTCGCTTCACATTCTGTGGACGGAGCTGCAGCCCTTCACCTATTGCCAAGAGCCCCGGCCGCTCGCACGCGTACGCCTCGTGGCTTCGCCTGCTGTGCTCTCAGCTGCTGCCGCTATCTCTCTCGCTCGCTCCTGCGCGGCGCTCCTCGATGTTCTCCCTCTCGCTTGCTCTCTCGAGCTCGTGCGGCGCTGCTCGATGTTCTCGCCTGCTCACGCAGCGCTGCCCGTGGTTCTCACTCTCTCTCTCTTTCTCTCTCGCTCTCACTGGCTGCCTGGCGGTACTGCTCATACCTGTGAACACCAGCGGGTATAAGTTTTTATCCCTTATTCTCGGAGTGGCTCCGGTGGTGTCCAGGTGAGCATGGGCTGACGGTAGACCGTCACAGTATAAAATTTTGGACCTCCAGAAACAAACCCTTTTATGTAGCTGGATTAACCGTAAGTTTCTAATTCATCGGTGATATCTAACCTGTGGGTGGTTCATATTCACCTTTATATTCATCCGATGTGTATATACAAGAATCAGTATCATAATAGAGTACTCGCTTTTCCAATTTTTCCAAATAAGTATACAATTTAAGGCAGGCTTGAGCTGTAGTATACGCAGCTATGACAACATTTGATATAACACTGAGATCACTGGAATTATCACTGTATACCCATAATACATATCTACCAATTCCTTTACAGGGTTAACTTTAAAAATGAATTGTCGAATTCCACACGTGATACAATTTTCGTTCAAGTCGTCACTGTCAATACAATCTGTGCAAACTTGCTGGTTTTGTCCGGGAATAGGCTTATCCTGTCTTGTTTCAAAATCGTAAATATTTTTTTCTGCTGTCTGTTATTCTTCTCGACGTTAGATTGTATCTTTTTTAATGGAGTCATATAGCAAAAGTGATTATACGACTTATAACATTTGCAAATTTTACTAAAAAATTGGCCACATCAATGTTCGTGATTTTTTCCCGTACTAATGTTATTGAAAAGATATATGCCTATGAACATTCAAGGATACTTAAATAATAAGGAATAATAGTTTTTTACTTGTGACAAATGTTGAGCATCGAAATAATACGTATACAAATATGTCAGTCGCGAGATTTTGATGCTTTTGTTACTATTTTTTCGATTCTAACAAACGATTTGATATCTAAATTGCACTAAGCTAACGAATATGTGCATTATAAATTTATATGGTGAAAATGTCTTCAAAAAGTTTACGGCTTGTGAAATGAATATTTCACGAATTACACGCCGCACTGTAAAAACACTAAATCACTTATCTCCAGCTTCCACTTCTCTCAAGGTGGGGCGCTCCGCCGCGGCCACCGATGCTATTCTCGGGCACGCGCGCTTTGATTTTCTTCAACTTTCTGACAATGTTTTTGATGTTAACATACAAATAAATAAATAAAAATACAAATAATTTAATAAATGATAAAGTAATTTTATGAATTTAAAGATATGCATGTTAATCTTATACATATGCGTTTATTTTACTGAAAAAGTTAAAAATTAAATTTTTTAATAGGGGGTAAGGTCCGTGTATGTTGCATGCGTTGGGGGTAAGGTCCGTGTACGTTGCGTGTTGAAGTTATATAGCGAAGCGGATAGATTGTTAGTACGGAAAATTGAGTGATGTCTAAGGGCTTATTTAGTTCATTAGTAATTACTAACTGTCTTTACAGTCTGTAAATTATATGTTGTAAAAAACTTTGTATATTTTTGCAGTCATTTTTATGATATTATTATTAGTAGTGTAAATTAATTTGCATAATCGCTATCTATTTTATAGATAATAGAGAAGTGATATCGATTATCGATGAGTATAGGTTATAGTTGATTACTGACCGTTTATATTGGCTATTATGTTTCGGATTTTTCACAGCGCCACGTATTAATCTGTCTACATGATGTGTACATTACGTGTGGCGCTCCAATGAATAGGTACTTTAATGAATTCTTGTAAAGTCTGTTAGGGCATTGTTCCTACTTCACGGAAGGTCTGTCCAACATGCAATAGTTGCTTTCACATAAATTGCCTAATACGATATCAGAGTAATAAAAATCGGAATAACGGTTGTCTGCGAGCCTTTATTGATACGTTTTGACGTAGTAAATCTCGTGATTCTAATAAACTACGACGAAACTCCCGGTCATCATCAGCTCGCTCTCAAGATTTTGATAGTGATAGAAATTTAATCGACAATTCACAAGAGAAAGAAGTGATTGCTAACAATAACACTTGCACGTCCTCGTCGACTCTTATTGATTTCAAAAATTTTAAGCAAAACTCCGGTACCGTTATTATGAATCCAAATGATATGCCACCTGGCTGGGGCAAATTCAATACGCCTCAGCGATATACCTTTATTTTTAATGCGATCACTGAGTCACGTGTTAGTGTTAAATCACGAATCGATAATTTTTCTTCGAAAATTATTAATTTTGCTACACTAATCAATGAACACGAAAATCGTTTTTTCGACCTTGAGACTGAAAATAAGGTTCTACGTAGTGAGATTGAATACCTAAAAATGCGCAACGATGGCCATTCTATTATTGAAATAAAAATAGGCGGAATTCCTGTACATGTATCAGATTGGAAGTATTTTTCGTAGAAACGACACGAAATTTCCTTGAAAACCTATTATCCAGTTTCGACGTACAACGCTTCCATCAGGAGCTATGAATTTTTAAAATTTGTAAAAAAAGAAAAAAAATGTAGCTAATTTATAATAAAATTAATGTAGAATAAAATCAGAAAAAATTCAGGACAGGTATGACATTCAGCAGTAGAAATTGGTCATATTTTGGAGGTACAAAAATATTCTTATTGGAATGTTAAACACGTTTCCATAACCTCTGATATTGTTTATAGAATTTAATTTGAAAATTTTGAACAAATAATAAATCTTAATTTATCCAAAATTTTCAAGTTCTTCAAACGTGGGAGGAAACCCTTATTTGTTGTGAAAAGTTAATTATCCATTTTTTCACAACAAAAATAACACATCCAATACATTTTGGCAACGTTTCGTCCTCTAATGTGGGACCTTGTCAAGCCTGTTTTTATTTAACAAACAATAATGGAAATGTAACAAAATATACATAAATATACAAATGCTCCTTATATATACACATAATACACAAACAAGATTATTACCATTAGACTAATTAAAAACTACGAGTACATTATAATTGCAGAGGTTATAAACCTCTTGTCACCGTCATGTGCTCATCAATACGTTGTGACGGGGATCCCGTCGAGGGCTGCTCGCCTGGACACCACCCAGTTAAGATAACAGACTCTTATACTCGGTGGTGCTTTCAGCAGCAAGCGAGCAGTCAGCTGTAGAGCCAGGAGGACAGCGCGGCGCTGAGAGCAGCCGCCGCCGAGCAGCAGCAGCACGGGGCGAGAGCGAGAGAGTGGGGGAAGCACAGCGCGTAGCAGAGCGCGGCAGCCAAGGCGAGAGAGAGAGAGAGAGAGAGGGACAAACGGCGCAGCGCTGGAGCAACGAGAGCGAGAGAGACACAAGATACGAGGCATGCGAGCCACGAGGCGTACGCGCGCGAGCGGCGGCCGCCATGTTGGCGAGCAACTGACTGTAGTATGAGTGCGAGAAGGATGGATAGCGAGCGGATGAATGCGTTAGAGACAGACAAAAGAGAGAGTGGAGGCAACGCGTATGCGCTGTATGCTATTGGGAAAAGGTGGAGGGCTACGGCTCAATCCACAGCGCGCGTGCGAGCGGGGAATAAAATGTAAGCGTGCCGAAGTATGTAACCGTGCGAAAATGTGTAGATGTGATTGATAGAGCCAGACATGCGTGTAAGCGTGTTTCAAAAATCGCGCGCAATTATGAGAGTTGAAAAAGAGGGCGCGAGAGTGCGATATTGCATATATGGTGCGTAAGCGTGGAAAAATGTGATAGGCGCGAGAAAGCGATCTAGGGGAAATGCGTGAGTGCGAGTGAGAGAGTGAGAGACGCCGCGAACCGGCGTAGTTGCCGAACGCGTGAGGCGAATCAGTATGTATCGAGTACCGCGAGGACCGAGACACGACAAGAGAGAACGAGTATTTTCCAAGGCGACAACCAGAGCGACCCGAGCATTTACCCTCCGTGTGCATTTTTCCGAGCAGATATAAGTTTCTTTCGCGAGCGCTTTCACAGGGAACGAGGCACCACCAGAACGCGAGGAAGTACAGCAAAAGGATTAGAGACAGGTAGGAGTGTTGTAATATACCTCCCCGCCGCGAGTCCATAACCTAAAGCCAGCCCGCGCTATAGACGGTGAGCTCGCCCGAGGAAAAGCACGCGTCCGCGAGCAGACTTAATGTTGACTTGATTTTTTTTATTATTAATAAATTATAAAGTGTTTAAATTTTAGAAAGTCGCGTGTCTTATTTTGCTTATCATTCTCCCTGCACCTCTCCCCCGTGACCTAGAGTGTAAGAGAGTCTCAAGCCGGCAGACAAGTGTTGAAGATCGCGAATTCGGGCGTCCAACAATAATTATTAAATACGGGCTCGCGATAAACCTGCATAGGTGTCATTACGTTGTGCTAAGCCTCCCCAGGGACGGAAAAAGCATAACGTCACAACGTATATATAAGTATGTAGAAGTAATGCGTAGCAATCACATAAAAGTATATAGAGACCCGAACGGCCCCGACGAGACTCGAACGTGTCCTAATTCTAATCATCCGGTGCAATTGAAACGAAACATTATTTTTAATTTCGTTGACAGAGCAATATTATTGTCCCATAAGGATTTCCACAAAGAAAATTTAACTTTAGTAAAAAATATGTTAGTGAATAATAATTATCCAGAAGTATTTATAAATAAATGCATGCGTCAACGTATAAGATTACATAGATTTAAGAATTTTAATTGTAATAATAGTCAAAATTTTAATAAGAATAATGATACTTTATGTAGGAATACTAACAAAAAAATTTTGTCGTTACCGTTTCATGAAAAATTCTTTTTTTCAATGAAATCTACATTTAAAAAATTCAATTTCACTGTAGTTCCTACCTTAACGAAAAAACTAAACAATATAGTAAAATTAGGAAAAGATAAAGTCGATATGATGAATGAAACAAACGTAGTTTATGAATTGCATTGTAATGATTGTGATGCAATTTATGTTGGTCAGACGAAGAGAAATCTTAAGAAGCGGATTGATGAACATAAAAAAACTACTATTGAAAAGTCTTTACCTATTCGCTTACATTTAAAAAATAATAGTACTCATTCTAATGCGTTTGATAAAGTTAAAATTCTTGACCGTGAAGTTAATAGATACAAACGTTTAGTTTCTGAAAGTTTCTTTATTAATCTGATTTGCAATAATATCAATAAACAAGATTTCAATTTCATCAATAAACAATATTTGAGATTAAATAGGTTGTTTGAAAAATAATTATTTCTGAAAAATTATGTTCATTTTTAATTCGTTTCTAATTTTTTCCACTGCTACGTTGTTTTTGTCATAGACTGTATTTCAATACTGGGTATGCTTAGACGCTCGGACACGTTCGAGTCCCGTCGGGGCCGTTCGGTTCTCTATATACTTTTATGTGATTGCTACGCATTGCTTCTACATACTTATATATACGTATTGATGAGCACATGGCTGTGACAAGAGGTTTATAACCTCTGCAATTATAATGTACTCGTAGTTTTTAATTAGTCTAATGGTAATAATCTTGTTTGTGTATTATGTGTATATATAAGGAACATTTGTATATTTATGTATATTTTGTTACATTTCCATTATTGTTTATTAAATAAAAACAGGCTTGACAAGGTCCCACATTAGAGGACGAAACGTTGCCAAAAAATATTGGATGTGTTATTTTTGTTGTGAAAAAATGGATAATTAACCTTTCACAACAAACAAGGGTTTCCTCCCACGTTTGAAGAACTTGAACATTTTAGATGTAAGAATGGCGAGGATTAACAATAATAACTAAATCTTATTTTATCTTATCTTAAATTTATTATTTAGGATAAAATTGATTGGTATTTAAAATTATTATCCAACACCATATTATAACTAAAATTTGGACTACTAAAATACTGTAGAAAGAAATGTATATACGTTGTACATACAGATACACATATACTTATATATCTCTCACAGCATCCCTTTTATCTGGATTTTTTTCTTCATATACATCCCATGACACCATATGCACATTGTCAAAATACTGTAAACTATCAAAACAAACCCTACCCCCATAAAAACCTCATAATAACCCATGCATAAAAAATGCTTTATATAAATGTACCCGTCATGAAGAATTATTGCACGAAAAATACTTCAACATCAAGTACACCTCTACCACCGAAAAGAGAAATGCCACTTCCTTCGACATCTAGTGCAAGATTTCCAAAATTATTCAGTACGCAACCATCAGGATCAGGTGGAGCAGCTACGCAGCCAGAAAGTGCACAGCCAGATATTGCACACCCAGAAATTCCTGTATCCAGATCAAGACAAAAATTAAAATCAGATTATGTGGAAGCTGGTCCTATTCAATACAGAATATATGACATTTCGTTACTTTTACCAGGATTACAGGAATTGCTGGTTGCAAAATATAACCTAATTCTAATTTTGATTAAGTCATTTTAAGAAATAATCTTGATGATGATTCCTACTTAGCCGGAGTATACTAATTTCATAAACATTTACAAAAATAACCTCTATACAATTACTTACTCCTAACCAAACACTCAAACGAGCACTAACACTATAAGCTTCATATCACTTTTCATCAACATAAACATATCACAATTTGCACAAAATGTTTTTTAGTTTTTTTTGTACATATAACCATGCACATCAGGAGCCTTTCAGTCTCAGTCATAATTTAGTCTGCTTAAGTCTGCTGCTAGCTCAACAGCTGATCAGCTGTTCTCTGACCTACTTTTCATAAATCACATCTGGACAAAAAATCTCTTAGTTTCTAGTGTGTATTCTGCTCTTTTACTACCTGCATGAGCAACAGCATTGGTAAATATATTTTTAACTATTTGGATTCTTTTTACAGATACTTTTTAAAAATATGTTTACTCAAAGTGTGTCGAATAATTTTTCATACAAATTTACCATACTTTGAATTTCAATTATAAAATTTTTTAAAAATCTGTAACTGATTTTTTAACCTATTTTCACTTTTTACTTCAGCAGACATAAACTTTCATAATGAAGCTTTTTGGAATGAATCACTCTTCAATCAACATCCTCCAACAAGTACTTTTAGATTATATTAGGCCTAGACGCTGAAAAGTATTTGTAAGTACACTTTTTTTTATTAAATATTAAGTAAAACTTTAAATGCATTTTACTCAGAATCAGTTTTTTCATGATTTTTTTCACTTGACGGAGGTTTTCACAGCAACGGATGGGCCAGTTGGGGTCAAATTTTAGAGAAACCTTTAAAAAAGGTTTCTTCACAAACTCAGTGGAGCAGAATTAGCAAAAATAAGTTAAAAATGAATGTTACGTATGTTTACATATGTAACATTCACTATAATTACTAATATTGTCAATATATGTATAATTAATTGTATTAATTTTGTGTTTTTCAGAAATCTCTTCCACTTAGTTTGTGACCAGACTCGTAAAGAAGATTTTCCACTTTGGTTGATGAGGATTGATGGTGCGGTTACTTCAGAAAGCTACGGCAAATACAAGAAGATGATGAAAATCATGATTTTTGGTAGAACCTTTAATTGTTTTCGTGTATTACACTCATTTAATGCACATTTCTAATCCAAAAAAGTGGTCTATAATACTTATATTTTCAAGGACAAAAATATTTTTTGGAGTACTAATACATATATTAATTTTTTACAATACTAACAATTTTATTTTCAGGTTTTAACCCTGTCGAAACCCCTTAAGTGGTAGAACAGGCCCACCACTGGAAAAGATTAATTAATTTTTTGAATTTTTATTTTACTTTTAGTTAATTGGTGCAAACGAGCATCCATCCACCATAAAAAATGTATGATATGGTTTCCTACGGGATTTTTGAGGAAGCTCAAAAAAATTCAGATTTTTTAAAGACTTTTTTTCAGACTTTTCCTTTGCAGTTTTTCTACTCTGCAATCATTATAATGTTGTATTTTATGGTTTTTTTCGGTAAATGAATAAAAATAACGAAACTTCTGAAACGTTTCTTGCTTATTTTGAGGGGTGAGAGGGAGTAAGAGGGGGAGGGGGGGGGGCAAATTCGACCTCGGCTCAAAACAACTATATAATATAGGAAGATGTATATATTGCAATATATATACATAAACTTTACACTCGAAGCTTCGAATGCAATCATTCACATTTTAACTATTTTTTAATCCAAGGTCTATTTGCATTTTAAAAATTATTCAGAGTATTTTTTGACGTACTTTGGATAGTTTCGATTTCATTTCTTAAAAAAAACATTATAACGAGACATATATATACTAGACTGCCTCAATATGACTGAGGTGGTCGATTTTCATGTCTCAACCGCCTATACGATGTGAATAACCCTAAAACTAATAACAGTATTTTTTTCAAATTTTTAAATTAATATTTAGACCTCTAAAAACTTATTTTATTCTCCCATAAGTTTAACACGTGAAATCATCGAATTATTTTCTAACAGCGAATATCTCAAAAAGTTTTTGTGGTAGGTGATTTAGCTTTGGACTATGTTTTCATATGACCATACTTGACAATTATCCATGGTTAGTAGTATACCCCGGACTATGGAGCGTCAAAACAAACCCCCACCACCGCACCCAGAGCGGTGGGGAGATTTGCAATGACGCGTCCATAGTCCGGGGAGGAGAGGGGGTGTGCATATCATGTAATTGGGGGAGGGGGCCATCCTTCAAACTGGGGGGAGAGAGACCCTTAGGGTGGGGGGGGGGGGTTTTATCATCCTCGTATGAAATAGATGGAGAGAGAGAGAGAGAGAGAGAGAGAGAGAGAGAGAGAGAGAGAGAGAGAGAGAGACTGAGAGCAAAAAGAAAAAACATATCATTTTTTTAAAAATTTTACCTAGACATCCTCCTCCATAGAGGAATATCCGGCCTCCTCCTCCTCGTCCATAGAGGAATATCCGGAATCGGGCTGATCCGCGGCAAGTCGCGCCAACCATTCAGGGATATCCTCTTCGAAAATAAAAAATCCGATTCCGGCCTGGACTATTTTTTTCACAAAAAAAAGAATCACTGTCTGTTATTGTTTTTGATTTATAAAAGCTTACAAATACAGAGGCCTCTCCTAGAGCATTGGGGGCAGATCCACTGGTTGCATTGGTCGCACTCTCCCCACATGAAGTACTGCTGCGGCTGATGACAATAAAATCTTTTACCGCAATAATTGCAGATAGTACCGCGTTTAATTGCCGGTTTTTTTTTAATCGGTACAACACGCATCGGCACAATCTGCTCCAATATTTTAAACTTGTTTTCGTTCTGACCCTCTGCACTATTATCCTCGTTTTCTTTTTTTTTCTCCTCACTATTGTCACTGTCGTCTATTAATATTTCTTCCACTTCACTATCGCTTGTCGCAACCACATCCACATCTTCTTCCTCTCCCTCGTAAAGGATGTGTAGAACCTCGCCTTGATCACTTAGCACATCAGGTTCCGGCGAACTCTCCGGCAAATCGATTTCGAAAATGTCACTTGTTGTGTCTATCACGTTTAGACAACTCTCAAACACTATTTCAATTTCACTCTCCGAATCGTCGCTAACCGATATAGCTTCGGTATCCGAATAATTAGAAATGTCCATCCTATATATGATTAAAGCGATAAAATTCGCGTATAAAATAATCTTCACCCGTCGGTAGATTGACAGACACTAAGGACAGTTTTTCCTCTCTGTCTTCACGAGCCTGTAAAATAAATCTAAAACAAAGTGCACCTGCACGTTAGATTTGCCGAAGTTGCATTTTCGGCAGAAGTTTGCCTCGCGATTCTCGACAACACCTACAGGTGGGCGATGATCCACCTTCGTCTTAATTTCTCTACCAATGATTCAGGAATTTATTTTTCCGATATCTCCAATATTAACGGAGATACGGGAATTCAATTTTTTTGCAAAATTTTAAAATTGTCGTAGAGAGCTGATTTTTGGACTGTAGGTCCATCTCGGCGTGCTCTAGCGGAATCCGGTGAAAAAAAATCGAAATTCCGAAAATTACAGATTTTTTTTGGGTCGAGATGCGCCTAGGTATCAAGTATCACGGCCGCGATCTCAGGCCGTGAAAGCCGGCGCCGTCTTATCTCTCTCTCGCAAATCGCACTTTTTAAAATGTTTAAATTATGTATAAAATTCGGGTTTGACATCGGCTATGGGGTAAGCACCCCCATAACCGGTTCTCGTAAGAGAACGAAAATTCTTTTATTTTTTCGATATCTCCAATATTAACGGAGATACGGAAATTCCATTTTTTGCAAAATTTTAAAATTGTCGTAGAGAGCTGATTTTTGGACTGTAGGTCCATCTCGGCGTGCTCTAGCGGAATCCGGTGAAAAAAAATCGAAATTCCGAAAATTACAGATTTTTTTTGGGTCGAGATGCGCCTAGGTATCAAGTATCACGGCCGCGATCTCAGGCCGTGAAACCCGACGCCGTCTTATCTCTCTCTCGCAAATCGCACTTTTTAAAATGTTTAAATTATGTATAAAATTCGGGTTTGACTTCGGCTATGGGGTAAGCACCCCCATAACCGGTTCTCGTAAGAGAACGAAAATTCTTTTATTTTTTCGATATCTCCAATATTAACGGAGATACGGGAATTCAATTTTTTTGCAAAATTTTAAAATTGTCGTAGAGAGCTGATTTTGGACTGTAGGTCCATCTCGGCGTGCTCTAGCGGAATCCGGTGAAAAAAATCGAAATTCCGAAAATTACAGATTTTTTTTGGGTCGAGATGCGCCTAGGTATCAAGTATCACGGCCGCGATCTCAGGCCGTGAAACCCGGCGCCGTCTTATCTCTCTCTCGCAAATCGCACTTTTTAAAATGATTAAATTATGAATAAAATTCGGGTTTGACATCGGCTATGGGGTAAGCACCCCCATAACCGGTTCTCGTAAGAGAACGAAAATTCTTTTATTTTTTCGATATCTCCAATATTAACGGAGATACGGAAATTCCATTTTTTGACAAAAAATTAAAATTGTCGTAGAGAGCTGATTTTTGGACTGTAGGTCCATCTCGTCGTGCTCTACAGGAATCCGGCGAAAAAAAATCGTAATTCCGAAAATTACAGATTTTTTTTGGGTCGAGATGCGCCTAGGTATCAAGTATCACTAGCACACCTGAGCGTGAGCAGACCATGATCAATTTTTCATTTAGTTTTGTTACGTGTAAACCATAAAACATATTCATTTATATTTTCCTGATGCATCTGCATGTTATGTTTATATATTCTAACCTCATTGTTCTCTCTCTTTTTCACCGAAATTCAAGTAGTCACCACCTACCTATGATTCATGCACATCTGATGGCATGAACTTTTCGGTGAAACAAGTTGCTGCATTTGAATTTTTTCAACGAGCTTCATTACCAGGTATGTTATAAAATACATTCTTGTCGACAAAATATTTCTTTGAAATTATTGCACCTGTGGTTATGAATCACATTGAATTTAGTTTTAAGAATATACCAAACCCTAGCTTAGCCCTTGAATCAGCAATATCAGCGAAAAACTTGGTATTGTAGATCCACCCCCCACCTGTCCGACCCCCACTGAAGGTGTATTTAAGCAAATACGTGCCCATGGAACCAGACAGTTGAGATCTCCTTTGGATAATTACAACATAACTTATTCGCGATGTTTCGTGCTACCGTTCTGCATTTAGTTACCGTGATTAGGAGAGCGTTGCATATAGCAATGTTATTAGACCCGTATATTCAAACAATGTGCGGGACAGTGTGGGCTTCTAATCTCGAGACGAGATCAATTGAAGATTTATGCAGAAAACTTTATTTTCTGCTGCTACACTGTAGAATAACAACAGTATACCGCATGTATACTGTTGGTTTATTCCGTAATCCGGAAGTTTTGGCGATTGCTTTGAGAGCTGTGCGTCAACGTAATGATCAAGAACATCCATTAGCACAAATAATGCTTCGTGGTCAATGTAAGTATTATTTTGTTGATATTTAGGATCACATTTTTAGAGGGTATTTCTAAAGATAAGATTTTTACAGTGATGAATGACATGATGAGGGATGATGAAGGTGATGCCGCTATAATGGCATGTGATACAAAGAGTTTTATAGCTATGGATGAAACGATGAGGGATGATGAAGGTGATGCAGCAATAATGGCATGCGATGATCAACCAGAAGTTTCAACAACAGCCACTGTTAACACAGCTAATGGTACTTTATTTACTTGTGATGTTTAGAACTTTTTACACATTAGATATTCAATTATATTGAACCTTCTATTCTTTAAATTTTACAGATGCAGTTTCCTCCACAACCACAAGTCATCGTTTAGTAAATGGAAATAATATAAACAGGAAACGCATGCGCAGCCCCTCTACCAGTTCTAGTGACAGCTCTGATAGCTCTAGTACCAGTGACAGCTCTGACAGTTCTAGTACCAGCTCTAGCAGCGCTACCAGTAGTAATAGTGATACCGATACAACTGAAGGTAACATCATAAATTTATTTTAATTTCTGTTAAATTCATTATCTTATTAAATATGGTATATTTATAGATGCCTGTTTACAGACTGGTGAAGGAGTATCGCAACCCCAGTATGTGGTAGAGAACGAAACAATCCGTTTCTATAGATATTTCGTATATGAGGGAAGAGAAATTACCGGTTATATACCAGAACCACCACCAAACGTAAATGCTTACACATGGTTAGATGAATGTGTACAAAATCTACATCAGCGTCTTTGTGCAGAACGGCAACCATCTGACTTTATTGGTTTAACCATCAACTCAACCCAGTTCAATCAAGGTCCAATTTGGTTGTCGTTTAGATTAATTAAAAACTTTTTAGTTGAAGATCTTTGGCAAATATTAAGAAGTGCAATGCAAAGTGCGTGCGAATTAAATGTGAATGAGAGACTATCTATTAATTGTGCTATAGTTCAAAACATTGTCGGTCGTGGTCGTGTACGTTTAACATTAGAGTCAGTGAAAAAGAAATCTATATTGACAATCAATAACGATGACAATCTGTGTTTACCACGAAGTTTAGCTGCTGGTATGCTTATGTTGTGAGAGGTCAAATACGTTCTGGAGCTCTTCATACATATTGGGATCAGATTCGTCAACCACGCGGGAGAATACAGAAAAATGCTGCCATAGATTTAGTAATTTGGCTAATGTTCAAATACCAGATGATGGATGTGGTATGGCTGAAATCCATAAATTTCAAGAGTTCTTTGCTACTCGTGGTACAGTGATCGTGATTTACAATTTTTCAACTTTTGGAAAGGGACACCCACCAATATATGACGGTACGCGATATGTTACTGAAGTTAATGGTGCTATAACGCATACATTACAAATTATGTATTATGAGAGGCTAAATCATTATGAACCAATATTGAACCTCATTAGCGTCTGTGGTAGTGATGGTTACTGTATACCGTGTAATAAAAGCTATTGGCGAGCCGAGGATCACAGATGTTCTAATAGATGTTATAAATGTTTTACATCACCACCTTGTGAAATTACAGAAAATACCACAAAATGTGATATTTGCTTAAGACTTTTTTTGGTGATGTCTGTTTGGCCAATCATTTGAAAATTGGATCTTATAGTAAAAATAGTAATGTATGTAGTAAAATCAGACTTTGTCAGACTTGTTTTAAAATTATTAAAAAAAATAAAGAACATGAATGTGGTACATCATTCTACTCGGTTTGTAGAAGGCAAACACCTATTAGGCATTTATGCTACGTACAACCGATCAAACAATCAGATAGATCAAAACCAGTATTATTCCTCTTTTATGACTTTGAGACACAGCAAACTCTTTCGATGGTAGGCGAGGAAGACAAAAAAGTACATGTACCCAATTTATGTGTGGTACAACAAGTATGTACAACTTGTATAGAAGTTGAAGATATTTCAATTAGATGTGAAATGTGCGGTATACGTGAATATGTGTTCGATAATGATCCTATAAAACAGCTTGTTGATCTAGCATTATCACGCCGAGATCAATTTAAACAGGTGATATGCATTGCCCACAATTCACAAGGGTTTGATGCACAATTCATATTCAAATATATAGTGGAAAAATTCGACCAAGACCGTGTCGTACCATCGGTTGTCATGAACGGCTCAAAAATAATTTTAATGGAAGTTCTGCATGCAAAATTTATCGATAGCTTAAACTATTTTCATATGCCTCTAAGCAGTTTACCGAAATCATATGGCCTACCAGAAATGGAGAAAGGTATTTTTCCTCATTTATTTAACACTGAAGAAAATCAGGATTACGAAGGACAATTACCACCTCTTGATTCTTATAGTCCGGATACAATGAGTAGCAACGAACGTACGAAGTTTATAAAATGGTACGACGAACAAGTAAGAGATGGTTATGTGTTTAATTTCAAGAATGAAATTCTGAAATATTGTAAACAAGATGTAACTATCTTGAGATTAGCATGTTTAGCTTTTCGCAAAACATTTTTAAAATCCAGCGTAGATCCATTTGTCGAATGCACAACAATAGCTTCTTCTTGTATGCGTGTGTTTAGAAAGAAATTTTTGAAAAGAAATCAAATTGGTATAATACCACCCCGGGGGTATAGAATGACCGATAATCAATCTGAAATTGCCATTCACTGGATTACCTGGATGGAGCAGGAAGTTTTTCATCGACATATTGAACATGCAGGGCGAGGTCGGGAGAGAAGATTACCAGAGAATATAATAGTCGATGGATACTGCGAATCGCTAGAAGAGGATAATCACAAGGGCACAGTACTTCAGTTTCATGGTTGTTTTTGGCATGGTTGTCCACGCTGTTATAGAATAAACAGAGATATGAAATTAAAAAGCGGTGAATCCATGGATGATAGATACGAAAGGACTTTAGGAATTAGTAATAAATTGAAAGCCGCCAATTATAATCTTGTTGAGAAATGGGAATGTCAGTTTAATGAGGAAATTGCACAAAATGAAAGACTTAGTAATTTTGTACGAGAAAATGTCGTCAATATAAGGCAGAAACCGCTTGACCCACGAGATGCGTTTTACGGAGGTCGTACAGGTAATACAGTAAAAATGTTTGAATGTCAAAATCAAGAAAAAATCAGATATGTTGATGTCTGCTCGTTGTACCCGTTTATTTGTAAACGCGGTAAATATCCTGTTGGACATCCAAAAATTTATGTTGGTCAAGAGGAGTGCAGCCAAGTGATGGGTCGAAACAACGATATTTCATCAGTAAATGGACTGGTTATGTGTGATATACTACCACCACGAAATTTATACCACCCGGTGTTACCAGTGAAAATGCATGGTAAATTGATATTTCCATTATGCCGAACATGTTGTGAGGAATTAATACAAGATGATTGTTCTCATGAAGATCCTGAAAATCGTGTATTGCGAGGAACATGGGTGTCAGAAGAGATAAAGGTAGCTGTCGCATTGGGTTACGTTGTCAAACGTGTTTATGAAATTTGGCAATATCAAATGACACAGTACAATCAAGAAGAACACAAAGGTGGTATTTTTGCTGAGTACATAAATGAATTCTTTTCACAAAAAGTGACAGCATCAGGATATCCACCCGGGTGTATTACAGAGGAGGATAAGGAGTGGTACGTTAAAGAACAGGAACTCGAAGAGGGTATAAAGTTGAATAAAGATGATATATGCCTAAATGCTGGAAAACGATCTGTGGCAAAACTTTGTCTTAATTCTCTGTGGGGAAAGTTTGCCCAACGTGAGAATTTACCAAAAACGCTGGTTGTAAAAAACCGAGAAACTTTGATAAAATTACTTAACAGTCCGGAAGTTGAGGTAAGCGGTATTTTACCAGTCAATGATAACACTCTCTACGTCAATTGGTGTTATAGAGATGAAGCTCTGACATCCTCCTTATCATCATCAATGACAAATGTTGTCCTTGCTGCGTTTACAACAGCGCAAGCACGTCTTAAATTGTTTGAATACCTACATGTTTTAGGCCCTCGAGTTTTATACTATGATACTGATTCAGTATTTTACGTTAGCTATGGCGAAAATAACGAGTATGAGTTACCAATTGGAACATCTTTGGGTGCTCTAACCGACGAGCTAGCCGATAAGGGTCCTGGTGCCTATATAACAAACTTTTTATCCGGTGGGCCAAAGTTTTATGCATACAAATGTAGAAAAGCAAACGGCGAAGAGGGAGAATGTGTATGTAAGATAAAAGGGATTCGTCTAAATTATTCAAACAGTCAATTAATCAATTTTGATTCTATTCGACAAATGATAGTTTCTGATATGGAAATAATGTTAACGAATACCGCTATACGCAGAACACCATTCCATGATGTAATTACACAAAATGAAAGTAAAACATGTAAACCAGTGTACAGTAAACGACGATTTGAAGGTCTGTACAAAAGTTACCCGTACGGTTACAAAAGTGACTAAACGGTAAATACTATCTTATAATAAAACACATTTGAATCAGCAAGATAAGCTAATTTTTGAATCCACCCCTTCCCTGTTAACTGATTCAAAGTTTATGATGACTTTGCGTTATTCTAGCACTAACTGACAATAACAATACTAAACTGCGAAAAAGGATCTGATTGGCCGGATAATATGTTACACCTACCTGATGCACCAACCCCATCTTTCCTTCTTCCCCTTCCAATGATCGAGCTGACCAGGTGTTCCCGGTAATGATGATCTCATCATAACTGACTACTGATGGTAGTGGGTGAAGAACGAATGGTGGGGTACACACTATATAATTACCCGAGAACATTTGTTTGAGATATCACTCTACCTTGCGATTTTTTAAACAGAAGAGCTGTTCCTGTCCAAGAAATTTCGTTCGTGTTCAGAAAAGGTATATATTATTTATTATATAAACTTTTTAAAATAATACAAAAAATAAAAAATGATCCATTTCCTGTATGTTTAGATGGATCTAGAGGCTCTCAATAAAATTGCGAATGGTGAATTTCTACCGTCAAAGAAGGTGGCTGAATTGGAGATTGGCCGAGCGTACATGGTAACAGTCTTAAGAGTGGTGAATACACGTTTTGGCAAGAAGATCGTGGCTGAGCTCGACAACGAATTTCAGATTTTCCTGCCTTCTCGACTATGCACTGCTATCGTCAACGATGATAAATTATTTGAAAATATGTGCAATGAAGCGAATAAGTTAAAGTTATTTTTACATTATAAAGGAAAAAACGCACTTGAGTTCATTACGGCTTAAAATTAATGTATAAAAATATGGAAAAACAGATACTTTTTGCAGAAAAATTAACAATTCATTTGTTATGTACGTGGTTGTATGCTCATAAAACCGCTCGTCGTGGAGAGTGGGAGCAAATAGCGCGTGACCGTGAACGTTTTAAATTCAGGATTGCGAGGGCTAGTACCGTAATTACACCGATACTTGTCAAAAAATTAAAGAAATTGTCATAAATTAATATTTTGAATAAATATACTTTTAGATGCATCATGAATTAAGATTTTTTCAACCTTTTGTCATACCTTTCCACATACTATTTGATATTCTCCATCTATCAATATTTTGTATACATATATAATTGTATATTTTCATTCAATTTCGTTTTTAAAATCATAGATGGCAGTAAAATAAGACCAATTTAATTATCGGCACTTTTCAAAGCTGTGAAGGGTGTTGCGCATGACAGTAACAAGTATGGACACACGATGGAAACATCCATTCACATCCATGCTGTGTGGCCCTACGGGATGCGGTAAAACAGTGTTTGTAAAAAAATTCTTGAGAGATATTGAGCGTATGTGCGATACCCCAATCGAGCGTATCATTATCTACTACGCAGAGTGGCAGCCAAGCTACAAGGAACTTCGAGGTACAAAAGTAGAATTTCGAGAAGGTCTGCCCCAAACTAGTGATTGGGCTAGTGACTCTAGACCTAAGCTAGTCATTATTGATGACTCAATGCGTGAATCGTCGTCGAGTGGAAGTATAGTTGACATTTTCTCAAAGGCGTCACATCATCACTCGCTCTCAGTGATATTCATTACACAAAACGTCTTTCATCAGGGTAGAGGTCAACGTGACATATCCTTAAACGCACAGTACATTGTTGTGTTTCGAAATTTACGCGACAGATCACAGATACAACATTTATCGCGGCAATTGTGTCCAGAGGATCCGAAATTTTTGCAAGATGCTTATTGGGATGCAACTTCAATACCTTATGGCTACCTTCTGTTGGACTTAAAACAAAATACACCGGACAACTGCAGATTTCGAACTTGTATTTTCCCGGATGACAAGTTACATTACGTCTATGTGTCTCGAAATAAGAAGATAAAAGGTGGTGACACGTCGAGTCTTGTTCCAGTCGCATCCCTGTGATGGGTAAGCAATCGAAGAGACGTGTTTTCGCCCGCAAGGAAGCTATAATTTTAAAAGCTTTATATCATTTAAATAATAAACAACGAAAAGCACTTATTCAATCTGCTGACTCAAAATTAGTACGGTATATTTGTGAATGTGCATTGAATATTTTGATTGGTAATGTACCCTTAGAAAGCACTCAAAAGTCACGATTACGACACCATGCAGAGATTTTACGAAAACTAACTAAACCATCTCTTAGTTTATCCAAAAAGAAAAAAATTATTCTACAACGTGGTGGATTTTTGCCAGCTTTATTAGCACCTGTCATTGGTACATTGTTGGCTAGCATTATAAGGAAGTAAATATGGATCATGCAAGGAAGATGGTACTTGTACCTCACGAGAATGTTGAACGTCTCCAGAATCTACTTACAAAAGGCAACACTGTTTGTGATGTTTCTATATTAAAGACTGTTCAAACACCAGGGACTGTTATGAGTAGACTAGATGCCGAAATGAGTAATATATTGAATTCAGCTGCTTGTACAAGTGATCAAGAAAAAAGGTCAAGATATCGTAACGCACTCCAACGATATCTCCATTTTAAGACTGCTGGTGATAACAGCGAATCGATAAAAAAGGAGAAAGATGATGATGATGAGACGAAAAATGAAAGCAGATCTAACACCGATTACGAATATGACAACGAAATACGCCGTGTGGAGGAAGAAGATCGGATTGATGCGAGTATCGCCGAGAGTGTGCCTACAAAGTTCCGTGCTAAAGCAGGACAAGTGCTACGAAAATTACGAGTAAGCGGTAAGATTGGCTGGGATGCAAATGGTGTTGTGACAATAGGAGGAGTTCGCTTAGGTGAAGCCAACATGATTGATTTAATAAATGATGCTATGAGAAAAAGACAAGGAACGCCACCTCATGGACACGAGCAGTTTGCTCTGGCTCTTCATGAATCATTTATACCTCGTGAATACATCGGAAATGAGCGTGTCTGGAAAAATATGACTGCTAACACAAATAAACGTGTCTGGACCAGTATAGTCGGTAGTACCCCAAAAGGAAGTATAGTTGGCACTGCTGTCTCTCTTCAAAATTCTACACCAGATGGCTCTGGTAAAGGATTTCGAACGCCACGTCATGAGATTCCAGGGTCCAGCGGTGTAAACAATTCTCGAAATAACATCAGTAGTGTTTCGGACACTGGTGATGAGAGCGACGCGAGCATAAAATTAGGTGATCAAGTTACTAGTAAAAAAAAGAAGAGAAAACTAGTTGTAACCAATTCTGAAATCACAGCATGGAGACGTTTAAGTGGGAATCAAAGCAAATACCCGAGTCTTTGACGCAGAAGAGAAAGAAAAACAAGAAGAAGAAAATGAAGTAAAAAATAGTGCATTAGATGAGTTAATAAACCTACTACCTTTTGAACTACATGTTCCCGGGTATAAATCTTGCGGACCTGGCACAAAACTCGCTGAACGTATCGAGCGTGGTGAAGTTGGTATTAACCCGTTAGATACAGCATGTCGTCAGCACGACTTAGCCTATAGCGATAAAAATTGCAACCGACGTAAGGCTGATCGTATATTAGCTGAATATTCATTTAAACGAATGCTCGCTGATAAAACACCTGCGGATGAGCGAACAGTGGCAATGATGACAGCTTGCTGTATGGTAAGCAAGATAACTCTTGAAAAATTATTTTCACACATCAAGAAAGCATTACAAAAAAAGAAGAAAGAGGGTAACAACAAATCTGTAAAGACTTATAATAAGAAACAGGACAAAGAACTGAAGGAAGAGAATAAATTATTGAAACCGTCGAAAGGGGTTACGAAGAAGAGCAAGAAAAGTACATAAAACGATGAATCGTATAGGTTTAAGATTTGAAAAAATTTATTATACACCATCACATCCGGCATCGTACACAGCTGTTGATAAACTTTTCCAAGCTATACGTAAAAAAAAACAGAATAAAAGTAAAAAATATAGTCGAAAAAGTGTTGAAAAGTGGCTCGAGAGTCAAGATGCATACAATCTACATCGACCCGTTAGGCGTCGATTCTCGAGACGAAGTTATAATGTACGAAATTTAGATGATTTATGGGAGGCTGATCTGATGGATTTGAGATCCTTAAAAACTTACAATGATGGATACAGTTACGTTCTCATTATTATGATGTGATCAGTAAATATTGTTGGGCAGAACCGATCAAGGAAAAAACTTCAAAAAGTGTTGCTGAAGCGTTTTTACATGTGTTTTTAAGAAGCAATGATCGTCGGCCGATATGTCTTCAAACGGACAAGGGAAAAGAATTGCTGGCCGTGAAACTCAGCTCGTGTTACACGATAATGGTATCACACACAGAGTGGCACGAAGTCCTGATACGAAAGCAGCTATAGCCGAAAGACTGATACGTACCATTAAAGAGCGGGTTTGCGATATTTTACCTACAAAAATACATGAAGATACATTGATGTATTGCAGAATATACTTAAAGCATACAATCATAGTAAGCACTCTGCACCCAAGATGACGCCGGCATCTGTTACCATATGTAATGTTCTTACAGCACGGAAAAATATAGATCGACGATATGGTAAAACAATAAAACAGGTGCCAAACCTAAGTTCAAAGTTTGGAGATATGGTACGAGTCAGTCGTGCACGAAACATCTTTGAGAAGGATACGAGAGCGGTTGGACGTTGGAAATATTTAAAATTATACAAGTTTCTTTAAGGGGTCAAGACTGTGTTAAATGCTGAAAAAAACAAAATATATATAGACCATGTGACTAATAATTTTATCAATTAAATGAAAAAAAGATTTTTTTACCTTAAACTAGATGTATTATAGATGATCTTCATGGTCTCAAACCTGGGAATATGTTTATCTGATTACCTGAAACAATTCAATAATGTTTAT